>JBBBDQ010001089.1:6517500-6735000 GCA_037127315.1 Ascarosepion bandense
AAAACAGAAAGAGACTAGGACCAAGGAGAACATATTGGGGGGATGCTTGTATTGGTCTGAGAATGTTCCGAGGGAGATTAATAAAAAGCAGAAAGAGAGTGGGACCAAGGACAGTGTTCTGGAGGTGGGGGATGCTTGTATTGGTTAGAAAATGTTCTGAGGAAAATCATTAATAAAAAGCAGAAAGAGACCAAGGAGAGTGTCCTGGGGGTGGGGGATGCTTGTATTGGTCTGAGAATGTTCCGAGGGAGATCATTAATAAAAAACAGAAAGAGACTAGGACCAAGGAGAACATATTGGGGGGATGCTTGTATTGGTCTGAGAATGTTCCGAGGGAGATTAATAAAAAGCAGAAAGAGAGTGGGACCAAGGACAGTGTTCTGGAGGTGGGGGATGCTTGTATTGGTCTGAGAATGTTCCGAGGGAGATCATTAATAAAAAACAGAAAGAGACTAGGACCAAGGAGAACATATTGGGGGGGATGCTTGTATTGGTCTGAGAATGTTCCGAGGGAGATTAATAAAAAGCAGAAAGAGAGTGGGACCAAGGACAGTGTTCTGGAGGTGGGGGATGCTTGTATTGGTTTGAGAATGTTCCGAGGGAGATCATTAATAAAAAACAGAAATAGAATAGGACCAAGAAGAGTGTATTGGGGGGGTGCTTCTATTGGTTTGTTGAAGTTCAGAATGTCATTCACAATGACTTTCATGAACCTACCTGTTCGAGGGAATGAGGCTCTTCCAGAGATGCCATGGTGAGGTAATTTGTGCAGCAACTTCCTGTGCCACACCTTGTCAAAAGCCTTTGAGATGTGTAAAGCAATTGCTTTTGTGACAAAGCTAACATTGAGATGAACAATAATCTATCTGTATCCTAATAAACATGATTGATTGAGAAATGTTAATGTCTTACTTTTCGGACATCCTCCACATGTGCAATAAACTTACCCACAAGTTTTTTCTTTTGAAATGATTTGGGAATTTGAATGTTTTCTGCATAAAAAATAAAATGCTAAGAATAGTTCACAAATAGGAAATAATCGACATATATGGACATGTGCAAATAATATTTGTTGATAAATTATAAGGCAATCAATTGCAATTCTTATTAAGGAATTGGAGATCAAAGTTCAAATTCCAGTTGAGTTAATTACATCCACTTATATGTTAATACCTTCCAGAAAAGTATAAATCCATCTCTTCTTCCATCAGCTATGGGTAAATAGCAGGACAGACTAGATCCTATAGCCTTGGGTGGTATCCAGTCTAGGAGAAGGACAATTCTAATTTCAAAGCAACATGTATCTCTGGCAAAGCACACGCTTTGCAGCTAAGGAAAAAATCATTTACATTAACTTAATGTTCTCGACTATGGTCGATATACTCAATAAATTATGATTAAATTATAACTGCATAAGGAATTGGCATATAAATGGGTCATATTATTTTGTACTGCTGGTACAAAATCTAAATACTACTTCTGTTTGTTTTTTTTTCTTTTTGCAATAATGTTTACCCTGTACAAGGCCCAAGAGCCATTTAAATTAGAAGGTTATAATGTAAGCGGCACAGTTTATACGGAGATGTGGGGCAGATAATGTTAAATCTAGACTTGAACCGGTTAAGATTGCATTGATCAGGAAAACATCCTCTGGAGAGTCATCTTCACAAAGCAAGTAGAGAGTTACAGAGTAAGAGGCACAGTTTATGTGGATACATGGGAACATAACAGTTAACCCAAAACTTAAACAGGTTAAGATTGTAGTGATCGAGTAAGCATCCACTCGGGAGTTGTTTTTACAAAGTAACAGTTCATGGGAAGCAACTGCTCGAGTGGAACTTGCATCTCACCAATGGAATATGAAGGAAATGAGGGTGGATCTCTACAAAGTGCGTATCACAGCAGGTCTTAGCCATAAAGGTTGGAACTGGTGGAGCTAAGGAATACATTTAGCCTGAACACTTTCAATGAAAATAGCAATGGAACTTGCAATGTTTTGTCTGTGGAAAAGGGGGTTGTAGAATAGAAAATAACTCATCTCTCACAAGGATGTGGAAGCACTTTTGGACTCTATTGAGACTGATAAGTGAGGACTGGGCAAACATGGCAGCAATACTTAATTTTCAGCCTGGTCTGGCTCTTTAACAAGAGCCAGACCAGGATAAGGGATAGTAGAAGGAGTCAGGTACTTATTGGAGCAGCACAGGAACCGACTATTTTTCCAGCATCTTTTGTGATGGATTAATAGCTAATGTTAACTCTTGTTCACTACTTTTGTTACAAGCATGTTATGAAATATATAAGGGATGTGGATGTGCATTGTGGTATAATGGATATCGGTTTGGAATGAGAAATCAGAGAGTCAAATTCATTTCATTCACTCACACACTGAAGGTGGAAAAGGTATTAATCCATCTCTTCTCCCTCTAGCTATGGGTTGAATAGCAGAACAGATTGAGTTCTATATCTTTAGTTGGCAACTGGTCTACCACAGAAAGTAATGGCAACCTACTGTGGCGATCTTTTTTGCCTACTCAGTCATGTCTCAAAAGAGACATGATCACCCAAGTCTGTATCATGTATGGCAATTAACTGACTGATATTATGAAATACTTTAGGAATGTGAAGATTAGTTTTTTAATACACATCTCTAAGCATTACTCACCAGCAATCTATTTTACACATTTATAAGTCTACCATTTACCCTTGCTTTCAATATTGCTGTCATATCTGGCCTGGTGCTTCTGCTATATATTTAGAGATTCTTAATAAAATCCAAAAACATCTGCAATGTCCTGACCAGGCATGTCAGTCTAAATCACTTTCCCACCACCATAACACAACTGTGCCTTTTCTATAAATGCTTTCATGGTGATTGTTCTGATGAATTTTTCTCTATGTTACCTCGACTAGATGAATTTGTAATGGCAACCTACTTTGGGAAAATGTTCTGCCCAGTTAATCATGTTTCTTTTGTGACATGATCCCCCAAGCATGTATTACATATGGCATTTAAGAGACTGACTAGATTGCCACAACAAGATACCATCATTTTAGAGATGAAATGGCCACATGTAACTGTAAGTTCTATGCTAACAGTTTCTTCTATTGAACTTCTTGCTTGTGGAACTCTATTCAGGCCTCTTGCTTTCCAGCCAACTTTGATCTTCAAAAATTTAAATGCAATGTCAATCGTTATTTACTACCACCTTGATTCTTCTACTTTTGTTGTTTTCTCTTCTTAATTATGTTTTCTTCTTTTCATATTATTATAAGTCCTATGCTAGCAGGTTCTTCTCTCGCTTGTGGAACTCTCTACCGGCTTCTTCCTTTCCAGCCAACTTTGATCTTCAAAAATTTAAATGCAATATCAATCGTTATCCATTGTCTTCTTGAGTCTTCTTTTATTGTTCTCACTCCTTAATTATGTTTTTCTTATAATCTTTCAAAGTCCATAACCTCCAGCATGTTAGTGGCTTTATTGTCTTGCTCAGAGTGAAATGACTAATATATATATATATATATATATATATATATATATATATATATACTGACGAGCCGTTGTGCGAAACCGCGGTAGGTCTTGGCGATCTTGCGATTTTTTCTCGTGTGTTTTTGCTCTGCGTCACTGCCTCTTAGTTAATCCTTTTTAGTTAGTTTAGTATCGAGCACTTTTCTTTCTTTGTGGTTTGTTCCGTTTGAGGGTTTTTTTTTCTTTGCTGTGAAGTGCTGTATGTATTGTCGGTGCTCCGCAGTTTTCTTTTTTTTCCCCTCGGTGTCCAAAGCTTTATAGCCGAGGGCGATAACGGAGTTAGATTCTGCCGGTTATTCGTGGTTCTTAAAAATTACTTGTGTAACATTTTAAGATTTGAATACGTACAGAGTCAATTTTATTATTATATATATATATATATATATATATATATATATATATATTGTAAATAAACAATCTCACAATCTCTTTATTACTTCATGAGAATTTTTAACCAATACAAGGAATGCAGTTTTGCTTTTATTACATAGGTTTCTACTCGTTTAGGTTTCTACTCAGGTGTAAAGTAAGAAATTGTATAGCTCACCACATAAAATTTATAGTTATTATAAGTTAATCTATCTGAGAAAAATCCATGTCAGAACAGTTAATTTGTCAACAGAGTGAGTGTTTATTGTATTTTAATTATTAAATGAAATATCATGGTTTATAGTTAATCATGAAATGATTAACTATAAACCATAGGGAGGGAGAATGAATCTGAATATCATCTCCCTTCAGTTATGGGTTGAATAGCAGGACAGTTGAAAATGAAAGAAATGGCAACCTACTGCTAAAAAATCTGCCAAGTCAATCATGGATCATAAGCATATATTGCTTATAGCATTTGACTGCCTGACTAGTAGAAAGGCATTTTAGGCGAGCAGGTTTTTTTTTCATAAAGTGCTCAATATCAAGGTAGAGATACAGCAGAAAAACAAAAACCCTGAAGAAAGAAGACACCACAATAATGCCTTCACAAAACTTTGAGGTTGATATGACTGAAATAATACTGCTCGGCTAAATGAAAAACTTCTCCATATTAATTATATATTTATTACAAAAAATTAAAACTAGCTGGAAATAAAAATTGTATTTTTTAAACCATTTCACTCCAAGCGAAGTGCTGATGCCACTAGAATGCAGGGAGTGAAAACCGAGAATGGGTAGGATTGAGGAATGGACAAAAAGGAACAGAGTTAAAAAAATGGAAGATGGCAACTGCTGTTGCATGTACATCTTTGAAGATTGTAATTATTAAAGACGCAAGAAATCAGAAGGGAGTTCCATAGGTGGGAGGTGGGAGAAAGAAACTGTTCGAGAAGTGGTGGTTGAATCTAGCTAGTTCAAAAGAAACATTTGATACATTTTCTTGTGAATCGTGAGAATAGTAAATGCTATCTTTGTAAACTTCTGCTTGATGCCAGAATAGAAATTAAAATTATTTCTAGTTTCTGGCAGCTAATTATCACTAAGCGTAATTATTAAAATATAGTAAGTGGTATGACACCATGGCTGACAGAGTGGTACTAACAGATCACTGATTTTACTCATAGTATACAACTAAAAGGGAAACAACTCTGTAATTAGTAATTAATAGTTGGAGTTATCTCTCTTAGAAGTATGTATTTTTTTTTATTGGCAGTGTATGTATGTATATATATATATATATATATATATATATATATATATATAAATTAAAAAAGGATTAATTCAATGATGGTGAATGGCCATTTCGATATGAAGATCCCCACGGGGGATAACACATCACCTCAGCAACAGAAAAATCCTTTCAGAAAAGGGTTTCTGAAAGGATTTTTCTGTTGCTGAGGTGATGTGTTATCCCCCGTGGGGATCTTCATATCGAAATGGCCATTCACCATCATTGAATTAATCCTTTTTTAATTTATATTTGCTCTGTAATATTTTATTACATGGAGCTCTCTTCCTGTATCATTTTTTAATATTAAAATAAAATTTTTAATATTAATTAGGATCGGGTTTTTAGAATTTACCTTCCTGCTTTTTTCCCTTGGATTGAAGTATCTGAATTAAAATATATATATATATATATATAAAAAACACTATCATCAGCCTGATGATAGTGTTGATAGCTATCAACTTGCAGTACGTTATTATTATTATTATTGCCATATATGTAATGCTTTTGTATTAAGCACTTTTTAAAGTAAATATCCAATTGTGGAATATACTTCCATTAGTAACTATCGCTCATATCCTATTTTATATATATATATATATATATATATATATATATATATATATGTGTGTGTGTGTGTAAATGTTGTTTTTTTTTAATGAACAGGGTTACATATAACTCTAAGAGCATTTCTTTGTAACTAAAATGTATATATCTTGCCAGAAAAAAGCAGTCTAGACAAAAAAAAAAGAACACATGTAAGAACACATCCACATCCCCTAACATCTAACCTCTATTTTGAATTTTTAATGTCGACCTTCATTCTGATTAGTTAAATTAAACACAGCCAATATGATCTAAATTTTCTGTCTTACCCTCTCCATATTAACTCTTTAATAAACAAAAGTATTGTTTTCTGCATTCAAATGTAAATCATTTTCACCAAAGTTAGTTGAACATTGCCTGATGATGAGCTAAAAAAAACTTTAAATCTTGAAATAGAAATTTCCATGTCGTAATGTAAATGTTTTTTTTTTAATAAAAATCAAATTTAATTATAATTATATATATATATATATATATATATATATATATATATATATTTCATGAAAAGTTACTTGGAAGCTAATCTAACAGAAAATTAAATTAATTTCCTAGTTAGTAGGAGCTAACAAAAATTGTGCAATGGTTTATGCTGTGTTATTGTAACAAAAAGAAAGAATACTTTTTTGCAATAAGGTTCATTTTAAGGCCCAAGAGTCATTCAAACTAGAAAGGGTTAAAAGAAAAGAAACAGTTTATGGTGATATGTGGGAAAAATAATAGTTAACCTGGGATTTATTGAGTGATGTGTTAACTTACTGTAGTGGTACAGGGAACTGACCATTTTACCAGCATCTTTGGCAATAGATTGTATGTATGAGTTTTACTTGAGGTCTGTGTTGAGATTAAGCCTCAATAGGCAATCAAAGCACAGGAACCCTCACCTGACAGAACACACGTTCATAGTGATAGATAAAAATTCAGGGTCTGCTTGGTGATGAACCAATGTCACTAGTTTTGTTTTTTATCCATTGAATGTGACCAGCCAGCCTCTCCCCGATTGAGCTGGTAGAGAGGTAAGGCAGAGGAAAGATCAGTTGCCAGACTCTGGTCATCATTAATTTTGGAGATACAGACAGATATTATTTTTATCATTTATTTTATTATTATACAAATTTTAAATAGCGAACTTATGAGATTATTATAAACTCTGTGATATGTATTAATATTAACATGTGTTTTATTACTCATAATTCCTAGATGGCAACTCATTTCTTTTGCTCCCTCCCAGTACTCTCTTTACTAAGTGAAGGTGTGTAGTACACAGTGTGGCATAGTTGTAGTGAGACAAAAATGTTACTTTGTCTTCTTCAGGGTGTACTTTCACTCCACCTGAGATAAATTTTCATGATTTATATTTCTTTTAAAACTTTATATATATATATATATATATATATATATATATATATCATATATATATATATACATACAAATGGATAGATATATATATACATGGGTATTTACATTGTGTATATAACATGCTAAAGTCTGCCATCTTCCATTGTACTCCAATAGTTTAGTGGTAGAATCTTTGATTGATATTAAATTGGTTGGGTGTCAATCCTGGCTGGAAGTAATCAGATGTCTAACTGTACTGATTAACTGTGATACAGCAAAAAAGGATTGTTTATGGGTGACTATATATATATAATTCCAGGTGCGGAGGACTCAAGGTTTCTTTTATTATTTTGAGTGCTCAGGCATTTATTTTATTATAAACAGTGCTCAATATAATGAGTATTATAGAGCTTAATATAATTATATAGTTATGTATCAATTGTACATTGCGACACAGAAATTTCTATGTTTCGAGATAGATTCTCATCATCAGGCATTGTTGATATTAGTTGTGCAGATGATTTACATTTAAATGTAAATCATCTGCACAACTATTGCCTGATGATGAGAATCTATCTCGAAACAAAAATTTCCATGTTGCAATGTACAATTGATATATATATATATATATATATATATAGTAAAGGCCTTTTTCTAATACTTCAACGTTTTGGGGAAATTAGGTTTTTGAATTTGTCCAGCGTCTGTAATATTTAAAAAAAATTTTTTTCTTTAGTTTCTTTCTTTTTCCCTCCCTTCCTTCTTTTATCTCTCTTACCACCTTTTTTCCGTGTTGCTTTAACTGACGTCGATTTAACACGGCTGTCTGTTAATTTTTAGTTACATTCTCCCCTTTTTTTTGCGAACCCAGACGATGTCAATTTTTTTCTTTTCTTATTTATTTGATTTTATTCTATCTTTTTCTTTTTCCTTTTTCTTTTTCCCTTTTATTTTTATTTTTATTTTATTTTATTATTTATTTTTTAATTTCTTTGCAATCTATTTAAAAAGGAAAAGTAGACTAATTTTTCTCCAGTTTCTGAAAGGTTTTTTTCTGTTGCTTGAGGTGATGTGCCGTTCCCCGTGGGGATCTTCATATCGAAATGGCCATTCAACATCTTTGAATTAATCCTTTTTTAATATATATATATATATATATATATATATATATATATATATATATGTATGTGTGTGTGCGTGTGTGAGGTGTTTGGAATTAGAAGGTACTTTCCATTGTAAATAAAAACAAGAAAATTGCGTTTAAAGTTTGTCGACATTGAAATGCCATAACTTTTGATCTATTTAAGATAAACCACTCAATTATATTTTTAATAAGAAGCTAAAAACATCTACAAACACTTATAATTAACTGATTTTCACACATGCGACAGAAAGTACCATCTTGTACTGATGGCCTCAATTACTCTTCTAGTCTTGTAAATATAAGTTTAGCTAATATAATATCTTTCTATTCATGGAAATATATTCTGGCTTTTTTGATGAACAAAACTTTTCACGATTATTATAATGGTTTGTTTTGTCTACAATTTAGGACATGTTTATGCAATAAATTTATTCTAATTTTCATTTCAATGAACAATTATATCTTTAGTTCAAGTTTTGATTTAATGTATATTGTAACAGAGATTGACTTAAGTTATATTTTCATCAGTTTGACAATATTATACATAATTGTAACACTATCAGCATTTTTGTGTTGATATGTGTAAAACATCCCAGGAGACTATACATTTTCAAAATTCCAAGGTGACTAATGCAGGGTCAAGGCAATTTATAATCAAATAACCTTATGCTGAGAGAACTGAATTTTAAAATCTACAGCATTTACTGAGATGTTGGCTTGTATATACATTATTATTTTGGGGTTTTATGATGGGAAATTATTTAAATTATTTTCAAATAAATAATATTTTAAATAGCCAATGGTACTATCAATGTTTGTTAAAGCCAAATATTATTTTTCATGGTGTAAAAACAAAAAGGAACTAAAACAAAGATAGAGAGAAACATACATACATACACTCATTTACACACTATGAGATAGAGTACATATATATATATATATGTATAAGGGGACACAGAGGTCAACACTGAATGGCAACAGTCTACTTCACTGCTTGTTCACCATAGTATTCACTTTTATATTTACACATGCTCTATCACTGATATTGAGGACTTTCACTCAGAAATATAACATACCTTATACCTATGTGGTTGTGTGTGTGTGTGTGTGTGTTTATGCACACACATACATACATACATACATACATACATACATACATACATACCTTGTAACTTGTTTTGCTCTGGCTTGAGAGGCTGGATGCTTGGTAGGGGAATCATGTATTACCGAGGGCATGTTTGAAATCCTTTCAGGGCTATCTTCATCCTCTGGAGACTTGCAAGAAGACATATCCCGCACACTGTATGAAAACAATACAAGATTAGAATAAGAAAGAGCCAACACAAGGTTGAATACAATAACAATAAAAATAATATTGTACTATTATCTAAGATTCTTTTCAATACACAAATTTCATTAAGAATTTAGTCTTATAGAAATAACATATGCAGTATAAAAACAACTTGAAATTAACTTGTACTTGACGGTTTATAAGATGCACATTAAAAAAAAATATTTAAAAGAAATTTCCTACATCGTATTATAAAGTTTAAATCACCTATAATGTTAATGGTAATATTAGTCGTTTTCCCAAAAGGAAACATTTGGCATTCATTGACTGAGCAGCTAGTACTGATTTTGATTGAAATTTATAAAATCCTTTTCTTAATACAATTTTATTATTGTTGTTCTTTCCAGTGTTGATGGGGGTTTCTTTTTTTAACCTTTTATTTGAAGTAGAGCAGAATTTCAGGGAAACAGGTTTCTAAAGTTTCTTAAGCTGTTACCACTTTTTCCAGTATAAATAGTGGTTTCCTTCCTAAACTTTTGTGTGAAATATCAACATCATGATTATGACATTTTCTCTTTGAGTGCCATGTGCTATCCATTTTAGTTGTTGGCACTATTGGTAGTCCTCAAGTGATGGATTTCTGCTATTTGGGACAGTTTTTTGTTAGTGATTTTGTAGTACCAATCTACAATATTCAAAGAAAGATGATCTTTGCTAAAACCCTGAGAATTCACTTGCTCAAAGCCATTTTTAATCATTGACCCTAAAAAGCAGTTGCATACATCTGACAGTTTAGATATTTCTGAATAGGTCTAGCACCATGCATGGCATTTATATGAAAGTCTAAATCTGAACATGACTAGTGTTTTCAAGTTAATGTTTTAGCTTTGTAGCGATACATGGCGTTGAAAGAAACTACCCCTAGCACAGCCTATTCTATGTTCAATTTCCTTACCTTCTAATATAAATTTGTTATAACTGGTCCATACACTGAGATATTTGAAGTGTTTTGTATTTACTAATTCCACATCCTGAATTTTTATGATGGACTCAATACCGTAAACTATAATTTTATCTCAGATGGTCAGTTCTACCTCACCAGATACCACAATAATATCATTTACTCAAATGATATCATCATCATCATTACTTTTGTTATTATCATTATTTGTACTACAGTCAGTTAAGTGCCATATGTGATATACACTTTGGGCGATCATGTCTCGAAAGAGACATGACTGACTGGGCAGAAGATTTTCCAGCAGTAGGTTGCCATTGCTTTCTGCGGTAGACTGGTTGCCAGCCTAGGCTATAGAACCTAATCTGTCCTGTTATTTGACTCAGAGTTAGAGGGGGAAGAAATATATTATATGATTAAGTAGTAATTAGTGGGGGATCAGTTTATTACTTCATAACACTAGAAACCCGATCCACACTTTATGCCCAGTAGAAGCTTTAATCATGTCTCCAACTATTATATTCAGTCAGTCAGTTAAGTGCCATACGTGATACATGCTTTGGGCGATCATGTTTCAAAAGAGACATGACTGACTGGGCAGATGATTATCCCGCAGTAGGTGGCCATTACTTTCTGCAGTAGACTGGTTGCCAGCCAAGGCTATAGAACCCAATCTGTCCTGTTATTTAACCCATAACTGAAGGGAAGAGACAGATTAATACCTTTTCCCAAGGGTATTTGAGTGTAAGTGAATGAAAGGAATTTAACTGGAATTTGAACTCAGCTCACAGATTTCTCATTTTGAGCCAATATCCACTGCACCACAACACACATCTTTTGTACTACAAAAGAATTTAAAATGATGTTCATTGCTATCAGCTGTTTTGTCATGATTAAATATGCTTCTGGGAAATACAAAAGAAAGAGATGCAAGTGAAAAAAATTAACAGTAACAATAAATCCCTGGCTTACAGCCATATCATACTGAAACACTAGTCTGCATTTGCTTACTGAAATTAAGTCTGATTAGTACGTAGATGAGTGACTGCTTGGGAAGGGGGTATAAGCTTGGATTGGGGGGGAGGTGAAATGGATAACTCAGAGTTGGAAATCAGTGATCCAAGTTGCATATTTCGTTGGATTCATTATATTCACTTATAAGTGAATATAACGAATAAACCTATTCTCCCTCAAGCTATGGATTAATTAGTAAAACTTATATCATTATTATCTTCCAAAAATTCTTACAATCTGAAAATACTTTATGGATTTATTTTGCTTGTTTAAACAGCCTGGCCAAATTTTGAACTTGTTCATGCCTATATCTCACCATATGTCTTGGTGTTATGGACAATGGATTAGATACATTCCCTTATAGGTATTGTGCAAATAACCTTGGGAAATTTATAAATCCATCTCTTCTGCCCTAGCTATGCATTAATTTGTAAAACTTTTCCCATTAAATCATTATTATCTAAAAAAAAAAAATCTTACAATCTAAAAATCTTTTCTGGCTTTAAATAATCCACAAAGGGTTGATAATCCATAGAAAATGAATCAAGCAAACAAAATCACAATTGTGACATTTTGCTTTATATTCTGCTATATGACTAGCTTGCTTTTTATACACAGTGAGTTGTTGGCTATATCTTTTCGGGTGCTTTCCAAAGGTGCCGCATGCTGGGATCACCTCCCTGGGTTGATAATATCAAGTAGCTTCCTTTCTGACAAATCGATGATGGTGAGATTTGAATCTGAGTCTCATTGTCAGAATTTTCAATAAAAAGATAAAAGATGCTAATAAAAAATGGTTAACTGTTTTCAAAGGATAAAAAGTCAACTGATGTAGAGGTGCTGGGAGAAAGGGATTTATCATTGTGGGCATTCAACAATCAAAATTAACTGTTTTCAAAGGATAAAAAAATCAACTGACCTTGAGGCGCTAGAAGAAGGGGATTTATCACTGCGGTCACTCAGTGCTACTGGATCATAAGACACTGGTTTATTGTCTATCTTTGGATGGGATCGTTTTGCATCTGGAAAAGATAAAGAAAAATTCACTATGAATAGAGATAAATATAATTTTTTGCCATTGGACTATTTTTCATGTAGAATGGAGTGACATTTTATTCAAAACATATAATAAAAGAACGAATATAACATTTTGGAGAATAAAAGCAAAACTAAACAAATACAAAAAATTTCATTTCAAATCATACAAAATAAATTCCAATGAAATAGTTCATTGTTATTTTAAACCATTTATTCATATTGTAAAATATGACATTAATAATATAAATTTAAATACAAATCTGGTAGTAATTATGAGTTTCTAAAGAAAGCTGATGTTAGTTGTAGATTTATAAAAAAGTAACTATGTGTATTTTCAGTTAATTGTAGTTTCTTGAGGCTTTTAATATTGCTTATTTTGTTAGGTCTTATTAGTAGTAGAATTTTTAATATATATTTGAATATATAAGATTATTTATTAGTCAGCGCTTCTGCCTAAAATTATTGAAGCATTGACCAAGGATCAAAATGTTTTTCACAGCTTTGTGCCTAGAACCAGTATAGTATCTGTGCACTCTACCAGGGATCAAAGTGTTCTTTCCAGCTTTCTGCTGAGGATCAAAGTGTTGTTCACAGCCTCCTGCTTAGAATCAGTATAATATCTGTACACTCTATCAAGGATCAAAATATTGTTATTAGCCTTCTGCCAAGGATCAGTGTACTTTCTTTTTTGCTCTCCTAATACATTTTGGCATGACTAACTCCCTCTCCTCCAAATAAAACTTGTGGCTTTTTGTTTAATTTGCATAATGCTATAGTTTGATAGTTTGTCTCCCCTATAGTGAGATGACAACTGTGGACATCCCGCGGAGCCCAACACTGGTCTGTATGCCTAATCTTCCTATAGTATGGAAGTAGTAGTTCATCAGTACACACCCATTCTCATTCCCATTGAAGCAGGTGATCCACTCTAGAGTGCAGATTCGCATATTATTGTTGCAATCTGCCATGTAGATAATGGGTAATCCAATCTCTTCAAGAGACAACTGGACAACTTTGAACTTAAAAAAATTTAAATGCAATGGCGATTGTTATCTACTCTCTTCCTGATTATTCTTCTATTGTACTAACTCATTCATAATGTTTTCTGTTTTCTAATTCTTTCACACCCAGTAACCCATTGTGCCTTAGTGGCTTTACTGCCTTGCTTGGGGTAAATTTGACTAATAATGTAGTATTTTAGTAGAGCAAACCCCTTTTTTTTATTAACTTGTACTTTATTGCTGCATCCACAAGAAAATGGTTAGTAAGCTGACAATAAGAACACACATTGCTACATACTTGGAGAAACCATCTAAGGGATTCGTTTTGACTGCTCAACAGAGGTTTACTTGTAGTCAGGACAATGAATTGTCTGCTACATAAATCCCTGTGAGAATACTTGGCTCTGAGAATATGGCAAAACCACCTTTTCCATGTATACATAACCTGTTCAGCTTAAGAAAAGATATGAAGACGACAGATCTTCAATCAATCAACCAATGTGAGGCAATAGCTCCTATGCTATCTGGCTATGTATCATATAGAGAAGAGACCTTAACAGCGTATATTGTACAATGACCTGAAAAGTTAACTGCAACTACTTAGACTGTTGGAAAATGTCTTCTTGTCTTTCTAGTCGTTCAACTTCACCTGGCTCCTCAACAGCCCATGTAGTGAACTCAGAATTGGGCAGAAGTAAGGTTAAAAACAGACTGTATTACTTTAGTGATCCAGGATAGCAAAAAAGAAGCCCAAAATATCAATTGCAGGTCGGGGGATACAGAAATCAAGCAGGTACAGAAATTTAAATACCTGGGAAGTGTTCTAACAGAGGATGGAAAATGCAACACTGAGATCTGAAGGTGTATTGGCATGGCCAAGGATGCATTCCAAAAGCTGAGTAGTGTGTTAAGAGACAAGAAAATTTTGTTGGAAACAAAGAAAAGAGTACTGAACTGTTATGTAATATCAGTCCTCCTATATGGCAGTGAATGCTGGACAATCTCCTCACAGATGAAGAAGAGACTTGAAGCAAGAGAAACAAAGAAAAGAGTACTGGACTGTTATGTAATATCAGTCCTCCTATATGGCAGTGAATGCTGGACAATCTCCTCACAGATGAAGAAGAGACTTGAAGCAAGAGAAACAAAGAAAAGAGTACTGGACTGTTATGTAATATCAGTCCTCCTATATGGCAGTGAATGCTGGATAATCTCCTCACAGATGAAGAAGAGACTTGAAGCAAGAGAAACAAAGAAAAGAGTACTGGACTGTTATGTAATATCAGTCCTCCTATATGGCAGTGAATGCTGGACAATCTCCTCACAGATGAAGAAGAGACTTGAAGCAAGAGAAACAAAGAAAAGAGTACTGAACTGTTATGTAATATCAGTCCTCCTATATGGCAGTGAATGCTGGACAATCTCCTCACAGATGAAGAAGAGACTTGAAGCAAGAGAAACAAAGAAAAGAGTACTGAACTGTTATGTAATATCAGTCCTCCTATATGGCAGTGAATGCTGGATAATCTCCTCACAGATGAAGAAGGGACTTGAAGCAAGAGAAACAAAGAAAAGAGTACTGGACTGTTATGTAATATCTGTTTTTCTACATGGCAACAAATGATGGACAATTATATTAGAGATGAAAGAAAGACTTAAAGCAACTGAAATGTCGTTCTACAGAAGAATGCTGAGAATACCATGAGCGAACATGTGAACAATGACAAGGTTTTGGAGAGAATAGAAGCAGAAAGGAAACTTATATATTTAACATCAGAAAGAGAGAAAGTTTCTGAGACACACAATGAGGAAAGAAGGCTTGGAGAAGCTGATATTCACAGGATGAATAGAGAGGAACAAGAGACAGGGGAAAAAATGCATGGCATACTTGATAGGTTTAATCAAATGGATGACAGAGCAGGGTTTAGGAGAAATAAGACAAACTGTATTAAGAGCTACAAGAGATAGGAAGATGTGGAGGGCCATGATAATTTGCGTTCTGGAGAGAAACAACACATAAAAAAGAATCCAAGATAGACCTTCAATTCTGATAAATTAGAAAAGTCAGATGCTTCTAATATGACTTCTATCTTGTTTTCTACAAGATGAAGTCTGTGGTTGTTGATTCTAAATCTGAGTTAGACTACTGCAGTGACACCAGATTTAAGCTTCTTTAAATATATGTCAGCTTTTTGGAAATGCTGCAATACTTTCTCCAAGTTTTTTGTCATGCTGTTCTTTTCATCTTAAAAACATATCAACTCTATATGTCCGTACTCTAGAAATTATTTGAATGAGAATGAGTCTCTGAAAAATACAAAACTCTTAAAGGAGTCAGTCATACCCAAAATAGATCCAGATGAGCATTGATCATTGCATAGCTGAAGGGTTATTCTTCCAGCAATCCCTGTTGATTTACATAAGATGGGTCAAGAGATATGATGGACATTCTTACTCCTATTCTTAGCCATTTAATTGATGCTCAACTTTTTATTTCCAAAGATTCTCTATAGAATCATCTTTCTTCCCCATGCATACTTTTAAAAGACAGTCCTGGAATGTGCCTGGATAGATATGCCAATCCAATAACTATAGCATTTTATAAACTCTATTATTCCAGGCTGATGGATTTTATGATATTCCTACTCCTGATGGGTTACTTGAAAATGAAATTTGCTTTTTTTTTTATTATATTATTGTTGTGGAGGAATATCCTGTCTTACCCAGGAATGGGGATGGCCCAGATTATAAAAGGCCGGGATTAGAATGAACTACAGAGTGCTCGAGTGTGTTCGTGACTATATGAGAGTCTTTGTCATTACACAGGAGTGATTGAGATTATTCGTCATTATATGAGAGATTGAGAGCCATCGGCCTTAGACGAGAGTTAGATGTCAATAGATAGAAGCCTTCTTCTCAAGACGGACACATACGCCCTATATAGAGACATTGCTTTTTAAATATTATTCTTGTTAACTGTGCAGTGGTGTATTTGGTTTATTGTACTGAGGTATAATAAATCTCTATTTATATATCCTCAGTGTTAAGAGTTATTTCTTGCACTATTCTTTCTCTGTTTATCCCCTCCTGGGATACAACAATTATATTTTGTAAAAGGTAAAATATTGGTTGGATTTATACTTAAGTCAAAAAATAATGATAAAAAAAAATGTAAATATCAGTCAGGTTTATAGGCAAGTCAGAAGGTAAGCCATGGCTCTCTTTATATATAAGGCAAAAGGTAAGCATAGGTTGTTATTATCCACACTAGCAAGAATCCATCTGAAAAGTGGTTTCTTTTTGCGCAGAATTACCATTCTGCAGAGGATGCAACCAGCTTATTCAAATCCCTGCTGACAGGGAGGGGGGAACCATTATTTAAGCAAAATGAGGAAGTACACAACAGGTAACTGCCTCTAATTTTTTTTAGAAGTTCAGTTGTGTTTTGTGTATAACTTTTCAGAGTGCAGGGATACTATATTCTGATTCAAGACTGAAGGGCTGATCCTTACAAAAATGATCCTCATATATTTGCCCCATACAATTCTAGCCATTTTATTAGATTGTTTAGAAAATAATATCCAATTTTAGAATCAATCATTTTGTGTATAACTTTTCAGAGTGCACGGATACTATATTCTGATTCAAGACTGAAGAGCTGATCCATACAAAAATGATCCTCATATATTTGCCCCATACAATGCTGGCCATTTTATTAGGTTGTTTAGAAAATAATGTCCAATTTTAGAATCAACTTTAATTTTTCAATTAATGTCATTAAAGAATGCTTAAATTAAGAACTTTGAACATCTATACATTTCTGGCATTTTGGTATAAGTTTGTTAATGACATTATGATAAATCTCTAAAGGTTTGGATGTCATGAAATTTTTTAATGCAGTTTCTGCATCTTTGTAATGGAATGTCTTGACTAAAAAAATTGTAAATACTTGGAGAAGTGGTAGACGGTGAGAAATCAAGGGAATGTGGAAAACTTGGTATACCAAGTCAGTGAGCTTCTGCAGTGTCATCCTGGCAAATAACCAGTGCCTGTTGAATTTTGCTGAATGAATATGCATTCCATCCAATTGCTGTCAGTGAACTTCAACATTGATTCAAGAAAATTGTAATGTACAATTTTAATTTTTGAAAATCATTTGGGTTCTTTATCATGATCAAACCATTGACCTGACCATCTACAATTGTCATAAAAGATTAATTTCTCATCACATATCACTGTTTGATCAAGAGATGGAACATTTAAATTTTACAAATGTAGCATTGAACATACTTCAAAACGTCAAACTCTTTTACTTTCCCTGAGTTCATTTATAAAGTTCCTTCTGTTAAATAATATCTTGGTTGGTGTGGAATTTTGCCAAGAAGTGTGTTTTGCTCTGGGTAATGCAGGGACACGTCAGTGAGTGCAAAACATAGATGTCAGGCAGATTTTGTTTTGGCGAGCAGAGGTCAAGGAAAGTCAGTGCCTGAGATGAGACAGAATGCATCGGAAGTCCCAGGTGTCAGGAGGTAACTATTTAAGTGATATCAGGGCACAGAGAGTCAATTTAGAGAGTTTACTTCAGCAGTTGCAGACAACAGTCGATTCGTCAACTCATGCATTTGTCTATCACCAACTAAACCCTGACTCCACCTTACACATCACAGAAGAGAAGAAAATAATAATAAAATATTGTGTATTTTTTATATACGTGTTTTTTTTTTTTTCATTAGCAAAGCCGAGAAGATCTTTAATTTTGGGTCCAGTCTATTCTTCTTTGAATCAACACTTCACCTTCTCATTTTCTTAGATGTACCACTATTGTTAAAATACTGAGAGCCATTAACTGAGACATTTCAATAACATCTTGATATGGTCTTTGTTCAGCTAATGTTTTCAGATGTTGATTGTCAATTGCAGATTGACATCTTTTACCACCTAGATTTTCAAGACTTGTATCCCCACTGTGAAATTTCAGAAATCAATGCCGTAAACACCAATCACAAGTGGATCCTTCACCTCATATTTTCTTAATGTTGGTTGTAGTTTGAGAAGCATTATGACCAACTTTGAACTTATGCAAAAATAGTAAATACGTCTCTTCTTTTTTCATGTCCAAGATGATGTGTAGATAATCTTTTAAGTTAAATTATGAAAGAGATTGAAATTAAATTAACAAAGAGGACACTTCAATCATTAAGAATGGTTTTTGTGCAAATACTATAATATATTAGAGCACAAAAGATTGATTCTAAAATCAGAAATTTACCAAATAATCTTAAATAATCACTGAAATTTCATTTTTTATTTAATATTAGAAATTGTAATATTTCAATTTTTCTTCTTTGTACTGTGCCGCTTCAGGATGTTGATGACCATGGTTCTTCACAATTTCTTATCCCTATTTTGTTTTTTTTTATCTTTCCTAAACTCTGTTCTGCCATTCATTTACTTAAGCTTGGTCTTCTTTTGCTTATTGCTACACACATTGCTACATACTTGGAGAAACCAACTAAGGGATCCCTTTTGACTGCTCAACAGAGGTTTACTTGTTAGCAAGCATGGCTCTCAACAATTTCCTGTTCTTTGTATCTCAATAAAGTTTTTTTTTTGTTATTTTTCCTAAACACTGTTTTGCCATGCATTTACTCAAGCTCTCTAGGTAGGTTACACATTGTTTTCTTCTGTCCCGCTTGCTTTCAGTCTGTCCTCCATCAAATTTCCTCTTTCCAAATTATGTGCATTAAAAATTTCAACTTTCTAATTTTAAATAGCAGGGTCCTTTTGGTTTACATTTTCTCTAAAGCTTCATTGTTGCTTCTATTTTTAGACCATGGTGGCATCCTCCTGCAGAACCACATTTCTCTTACTTCAAGTCCTTTTTTATCTACAAGGAGATTGTTCAGCATTCACTGCCAGATAATAGAACTGTCTTTGCATATCAGATCAGTACTCTTATAGTGGTACAGTGGATATCGACTAGGAACCGGGGAGCCGAGTTCGAATTCCAGTTGAATCCATTGTATTCACTTACGCGCAAATACCCTGGGGAAAGGTATTAATCAGTCTCTTCCTTCCAGTTATGGGTTAAATAGCAGGACAGACTGGGTTCTATAGCCTTTGGTCGGCAACCAGTCTACTGCAGAAAGCAATGGCAACCTACTGCAGGATAATCTTCTGCCCAGTCAGTCATGTCTCTTTCGAGACATGATTGCCCAAGCGTGTATCACGTATGGCACTTAATTGACTGACTGACTCTTATCATTGTTTGTAACAAAATTTTCCTGTATCTTAATATTTTACCTTAGCTTTTGAAAGGCAACTTTCACTGTCCCAATGCATCTTTGGATTTCAGTGTCACACTTTCTGTCCTCTGATAAAACACTTCCCAGAAATTTAAATTGCTGTATATATTTGATTTTTGTATCTACAATTAGTAATTTCTATGTTGAGCTGTCATTTCTTCTTGCTTTTCTTAACAACATGATGTAGGAGATTTTGTAGTTTTCTTTCTGTATCTCCTATCAACATTGTGTGATCTGCGTATTATATAGTTTTAAGATTGTGTCAGTCAATAATAAGTTCTGGTAGAAATTTGAGCTCTATCTGGATCACCTTATTGAATAAGTCTGGTGAGAAGACACATCTTGTCTTACACACTTTTCTGTTTTTTATACTGAATTCATTTTCTATCCACATGCAGGCAGTTTGCTGCTCATTCAGGTTCTGGATTATTCGAATATCTTTCAACAAAGATGACAAGAAACTGTATTCAATTGTTTCATTAATTTTCTATGGCATAACAACTATTTCCAGGTTATTTAAAGCAAAGAAATATTTTTATATTACAATATTTTTTGAGATAATAAAGATTTGGTGACACTAGACATTAATTAATACATAGCTTGGTGGGAGAAGTGACATATTTATACCTTTCCCCAAAGATATCAGAGTGTAAGTGAATATTATGAACACAACTGGAAATGGGACACATGTCCCTGGTTAAAATTCCAAGCTATTATCCATTACATCACCCACATATTCAAGCTTACAGCACCTGGTATTCCCAAATGATCACCTACATAAGTACAGACCATGCTCAAGGTTGATTAACTTTGATGATCATATAGGAACTGGTGTTTTAAAGAGGAGTAGCATTGTTAGTTATTGTGAAAAGGTGAGATAACATTTTAAAAACCAACATTTCAGCAAAATGCTGCAATTTACATTCTACTGGAGAGAAAGTCAAAAGAGTAAAACACATTAACTGATTAAACTTCTGATTTGAGGACATTCTCATGGTAGTAAATATTTGCTTACCTTGCTGGCGGACTGGAGCTGGTGGGGTAGCTGGTTTGGGTTGAGGCCTGGATGTGGAAGAAAAAACATGAGAAAATATCACTGACAACTAAATATAAAATTGAGACATTTGGTATAATTGTGAAGAATTCAAATTTTTTCCTGAGGACAAAAATGTATGAAAGAAAAAATAATGCAATATACAACACACCAAATACATAAAAGTATTTTTGACACTAGATATATATATATATATATATATATATGTATATATATAATACAAATAAACTAGAATTCATAAGTTTACACTAATCAAAATAAACATAAATATTCGAAAAAATGTCATCAAACAGAACCTAAATCCGTTAAAATCTGACGAGAAATGTTGTCGGATATTGGGGATAAAAAAAAAGAAACCAACGGAACAAGAACAAACAGTCAAGCATCCGCAGGAAAGAAAAAAAAACCCAAGACGAGACCAAACTCCAGAAAAGGTGCTTGATACGAATGTACGAAAGTAGAGCAAGAACACGAAAAATCTATAAGTGAGCCACAACCTACTGCGGTTTCACCCTACGGATCACCAGGGAAAGAGCCTCTTTCCCTGACAATCCGTAGGGTGAAAGCGTGGTAGGTTGTGGCTCACTTATAGATTTTTCGTGTATATATATATATGTTTCAAAAATACTTTTTATATATATATATATATATGTGCATGTGTGTGTGTGTGTGTACACTCACACACACATGCATATTATACATATATATATACATACATACATACATATATGTGCACATACACACATGCATATATGCACATACATATATATATATATATGACTAAGTGTAACCATACAACAAAATGCCTATTAAGTTCATACAACCATGGATGAAAACGTTACGACTTCTAATTTAAAAAATTGTGCACTTAAAAATTCCCTGTTGTGTGAGTGTTCTAAAAAAGAAAAAAAAAGTAAAAATCAGTTATTGCAAATCACCTGAAGACACCATGTGGTAGAAACCTATATCACGTAATAACTCATTCACAAATGAAGAATATATATATATATATATATATATATATATATATATATATACAGAAAAATATATAGAAACATATACATATGTACGCAGACATATATAAACCTTTATACATATATATGCACATATAGAAACATATATATTTATTTGTTTTAATCAATACTTGTATTTGAGTAGATATTGTTTTTAATCAAACAGTATATTCATATATTTATTTCTAGTGGCCTGATTATTTATGTTAAATTTTCTTATGAAAATGTGCCATTCAGCAGCATTCAAGCCTGTGACCCCTATCAACATAGAGGAAGCCACCAACTGATCTGGTCCATCTTAGACCACTCAACAATGAATGATTCCACAGTATAATCTAAGTCAAATCAAGCCTTATATTGACTAAAATTAATGTTCAAACAAATAAATTAAATATGTTTGTTGTTAAAGCAATTTTGTTAATATCACAGACATATACACATTATATATATATATATATATATATATATATATACACACACAGACATATTTTTATATATACATACACACATATTCACAGATATATATTACGGAGTTATATGAAATTTACAAAACTGGCATTAGCTGAGATATTTAAATTTTTATTTATTTAACATTATTTATTTTATTTCAAATATGAGTATCCATTAAAAAATAATGTTAAACAAAAATTCCAACATATATATATATATATATATATACACACACACACATTTTCTTACCCACTTCCTGACACCTCCTATAACCTGTCACTCTTTCTCAATAACTTTTCTCCTATGTAATCCCCTGCAAAACAGTATCAGTAAAATGCCTTGCTTGGTGCTATATGCTATATTATAAGAAAAAAATTCATTAATAAAAACTAAACTAATAAACACACATGTATACACATATCCACATGTATATACACAAGCACATGCATACATATATCCACATGTATATCCACAAGTACATGCATACATATATCCACATGTATATACACAAGCACATGCATACATATATCCACATGTATATACACAAGCACATGCATACATATATCCACATGTATATACACAAGCACATGCATACATATATCCACATGTATATACACAAGCACATGCATACATATATCCACATGTATATACACAAGCACATGTATACATATATCCACATGTATATACACAAGCACATGTATACATATATCCACATGTATATACACAAGCACATACACACACATGCATATATATATATATATATATATATATATATATATATATATACACATACATTTATTTAGAATTTATTATAATAACACTACAAAAGTAGCTATTTTGTTTCGATACTACCTGTGTCTTATCAAGTGATGAGGTTTATTTAAAGCTGAAAAGTTTTAAAGGGTTCAAAACTAGCCCAATCCCCTCAATCAGAGAGGTATTGTTACACAGACAGTGTGGACCAATCAAAAAAAGAAATTTATAATTTGAAGAATATGAAAACAGACTCTAAAAACAATTTATTGGGGCATTAATATTTGATTAAAATAGAGAACAGCATTATTAATCGACTATTAGCTTTACTTACTTACTAAATAAATGTTATTTACTCTTCTTTGTATTGAGCAATCTGAATTTTGTGTGTTCATAAAGCATTGCTTTCTGATGGAAAAATTTACTGTTCAAGAAAAGCAATGGCTTGATAAGTGTTATTTGGACTCTGCTCCATCAGAAACAACAATTAAGAAATGGTATGCTGACTTTAAACACGGTTGTACAGTAAAAAATAAGTTTTTTTATGCTTTAACATGCACATGACATTACAACATATAAAAAATTCCATTTTAGATAAATTTTCACGTTTTAATGAACGCTAAGCAATTTGTCAACCATTATATTTGAAGCAAGAAAAAAATTTACCGTAATTTTTAGCAACAAAGTTTTGCAGTTATATTTTGTTACCACAACACACACCCTTGAAGATAATTTTGGAAGGAGATTGAAAGTACTTGGGAACATTGAGAAATGAATGATAACAACATCTGTCAATATTACAGCTCATTTCTGACACCTTTCAATTATAAAACGCAAAAGATTATCCCTGAGTATGAACGGATTTTATTAAAAATAAGCAGACACAATGTTTGCAATTTATTTAATCTGACATATATATATATATCTAGGAAAAACTACTAAAAAGTTGTAAGTTTAAAAATGTATTTTTCTGACAGTATTTATTTATTTCTATTATTATATTTGATATTTCAGACCGTCCTCGGCCTTTCATCAGAAACAAATGATTTTAAAATTTAAATTAGAAACGTATTTCGTGATGAGCATTCATGGAGAGATTGTTTACATCATGTGACGCAGAAAGCGACAGATTTTTTAAAAAATATTTGTAAATGTAAACCTATCTTTAATAATACTTATAAATTTTGTTTCAGAGAAAAATTTTTTAAGTGTATCTAAAAAATGTTTAGCTATTGAAATATTTATAAAGATTCAAAACACCTAAGTCCCTATTTAACCCTAGCTTGTGTGCATTTAATTTTAAAATCCAGTATTTTTCTTTCTTTCTGCGTGAGTGTGTAGAACTAAAATCGGAGTCTATTAGTAAACATTTACAGTTATATATATATATATATACACACACACACATAGTTATATACATACACATATTTTTGAAGAAGCAATTTTTAAAATTAGAAGAAATTGTAACGTTTTCATTCACGGTTGTATGAACTTAATAGGTATTTTATGATGTTACAATTAGACGTTTTGTGTTCATCAATTCAATTATCAACTTTTCCAAATTATGGATAATCCTTGAAAAGATAAATTCTGTCAAAAATTGTCCAAAGTTTATTTTGGAAGAAAAGCACAAGAAATGTTTTCAAGCTTTTGTCTTTCTTAGGATATCTTCATTATCATCAGGTTAGGAGTGGGTGAGGAAAATTAGTGAATTTCAGTAGAACTAGCGAGTGTTGTGACGTCATTAAAGTTTACTTTGTTTTTTTTAATAGACATTTAATGTCTGCCTTTTTTAATAGTATTTGTCTTAAAGAATATTGGCACACTAAGTACACAGTAATATATATCAATACTGAATATTTTCCACTTTGTCAAGCTTTTTTTTTATTAAATATTACTCCAGATGCTATATTAGTGGATACCCATGTTTGAGTAGACACACCGTTTTTTTAAAATGGTGCAAATTACATCTACCAGCCTGCACATTCTTCTTTAATGTGCCATGTCCCTTCAGGATGTAGGTGATCATGGCCTTTCACAGCTCCCTATTCCTGGTGGCTCTTAGCATGCTTTCTCCTGTTATCCCTATCTGAACCCCACTCTGTCGTCCACCTGCTCAGGGCCATTGAATATTTTATCCAATGCTTTCCTGTCTCTTTTTCCCTCTATCTAACCTGTGAGTACCAGATTCTCCAAACCTTCATTCCTCATCAAACGTCCCAGGAACTTTACCTGCACATTATGGAGACTTAATAAAAAAAAGTTCTCTTTGGCATGTTTCAAATCTGGATCCCCCTTTGTAGGAGAAACCACTATCTGATCTGGCATGCTTTATACTGCTTAACCACAGATAGCATCCAAGCACAGCAAAATTGAATTTCCTTAAATGAAGAATGTACAATCTCTCATTCAGATTTCCTTGAAAGTCCATATCTACACTTTTTTGTATCCGAAATATAAACCAAATCAAAATAGTGACATTCAGGAGTTGTTAGTCAAGTTTCATCACACTAGTTTCATATATAATGAAAACCACTTATGCAAATTAGTTCAGTTTATAAAGAAAAACTAAGTGAAACTACTAAAGCACTGGTACACAGCCCAAAACCAAATTAACTGACCCTGCTTCATATTTAAATCATTTTTACAGTTATGAAAACATTAAATTGCATAATAAAATCTTACAAATTATAGACTGGTTGGCAAACTAAAGCTAGAGAGTCCAGTCTGTTCCGCTATTTAATCCATAGCTGGGAAGAAAAGCTGGTTCCTGCCTTTTCTAAACCCAAACTGTCTCAACTGGAAGTTGAACTACATAGATTGATTTCATTTTCTGCAATGTAAACTTTTAGGTCATCCCAATCTTTAAGGAAGCAATTATAATTTCTATTCTCAAAATAAAAATTATCTCATGACAATATAATTAGTTCTTTATACACATAAAATTGGCAAGAAGCTACTTTCATTGATGAGAAGAAAATTAACGAATCTATTTTTTCCCAATTTCAGATTAGAATTATGACCTAATCTTTTCTCCCACTGTTTGATGAGAGAACATCAAAGAGATAATCTTTCTTTGTTTTCTTTAAATCAATAGAAAGACTTTCAAAGAGCCGTAATGATTTTTATATTCACAAACTGTGAAATAAGATCTGACAATGACTTCAATTACTGTCACTTCAATGAGATGAATGTTTTTTGAAACAGAGACAATGGCCTAAAAATGAGATTTTAAATTTTGCATGGTAATGCCTAGAATCATAGATGTTGGAATTTCTCAATTATGAACATGGTTAACAGTTTCTTAGAACCACCACAATGACCATTTGATCAACAGCATTCTGGATAATCAAGGGATTATCCATAGCTGTTGAAATCTATTGTTTTTGTTTTTTCTTGGCCTCACTCTCTCAACTGACCTGGGACACCTCAACATGGTGTAATGGTTAGCAATCTTGTTTTACTAAAATTATTGCAATTGAGTAGTGAGTTCAATCTTCACTGGGTGTCCTATACTTTTGGCCTAGTACAACATCTAAGTTGTGCTTGGAAAATCACCTCTCTAAATTGACCTGAAGTGGAAGGACTATATCAAATCTGTAGCTGCATCTACTGTTAGGAAGGTTGGGTCACTGTGTCGGGTCAGGAGGTTTTTTTTGTCAAAATTGATTTTGTATGTTTATAAATCTACAATTCGTTCATGTATTGAATACTGTTGTCATATCTGGTCAGGTGCTTCAGCTATTCATCTTTAAGTTCTTGACAAAATCCAAAGAAGGATCTACAATATAATCAACCCTGACTTGGCATCTTGGATTTTCTCACTGACGTGATGTAGCTTCCCTCTGACTTTTCTACAACTATTTCCATAGCAAATGTTCTGATGAGCTTTTTTTCCTGGTGTCCCAACCACATAAATTTACTCATGCTTCTAGATTGGCCTCCAGATCCCACCATTTTACCGTTGAAATAGGTTAAATGTAACTGCCTCTTCTATACTAACAGTTTCTTTCCTCACGTTTTCCACCTTCCATTAACTTGCTTCCCTGATAGCTACAATCTCCAAAATTTCAAATGCAATGTCAATTGTCATCTGTATCTTTCTGAATTCCATCCATTATTTTTTCTTCAACACCCCATGTACTTCACCACCCCCATGTGTGTGTGTGTGTGTGTGTGTGTGTGTGTGTGTAACCCTCTGTGCATTTGTGGCAGTCTTGCTATGCTTAGCATGATATTATTTTTAAAAAAAAGTATGTTCCCTAAATCTATCATAAAAATTCAGGATGTAGAATTATTGAATTATTAAAATGTCTCGCTGTAGGTATGTATGCACATACTGACATTATTACAGCAGTCGACACAAGATCGAGGTTTATTATGGAAAGCCATTCAAAAATTGCTCTGGCCCCCTCTGTACTTCCTCTTTTGAGGACGCCTCAGATGTCAGATAATAACCCTCTTAGTAGATGTTTATTTAATTATTGTTTAGAATTGGGTTCATGGTCCCTATTAAAGACTTTCCTTTTCTTGCATCTTGGTGGCTTTATCACCTTGCTTGGAGTGGTATTTCTTACTTTGTAACCCACTACCTAGAGTGGCTCTTCAGCTTTGTGCAGAGTGAACATCATTGTAAAACAAAATATCATGCACTTCTTCAAATCAAAATATTTAAATTCACAAAAAGAAAAATAGTTCTGGGTTGTCCTTGGGGCTTTTGTTTGTAGATTGATTGTGAAAGAGCTGTGCAAGAATATTTTTACCAATTTTTTCCTGATTTTTAACTACTTCTCTGCATTCTGCTGTAAACCAGGGTTTGGATTTGGTATGTGATTTAAAAGAAGATTTTGGTATTGTTTGTCTTGCTATTTATGTTAGTATGTTTGGAAAAGAAATTATAGGTTCTTGTCCATTGAGAATTTCCCTGTTGAACAAGGATGAGCAGAGGTCATTGAATTTTTGACAGTTATCTTTGTGTAGTTGCCATTTTGGATTCATAGTGCACCACTTGTTAAATAGTCCACCAGATACAGAGCATCATCTTGTGCGGATGTAGAGGTGACTATGTGTTATGAGGCACAGGGTTGCATGGTGACAACCAATGTCTGATATGCTTGGAAGTGTCAAACAGGAACCACATTTTGTCACTGATGAGTACGCTATCAAATATGGGTATGTTGCGGTGCGGATAAAGTATCAGGTACTCACTGTTGCTCATTGGTTTTTGACAGTGTGGGATACCCACTTGCTCAACTTGTATACTTTCTTTATGCGGTGCAGGTGAAGCCTAATTATTTAATTGAAAAACTGGAAGTGTTCAGCAAACTCACTACAGATTTGGCTGTTACTCTCCTCTATGACTAACTTCAGAGCTTCTCATCCAAAACCTGTGAATGACCACTGCAAAGTTCATCCCTAAAGAAACAGATCTGCTAACCTGAACTCCTGGAAATAATGCTTGGCAGTGCATTCACTCACAGCATTATCTCCAAAAGCTTGACATATTTGGTAACTTGATGTTAACTTGACAAGTCCTCATAAAGTAGACAACCCAGTATACTGCTTCGATGTAGCCAAGTTTCCTCACCATTGTTCAAGCTACAACTGATGTATATGTGTGTGCAACATACCTGCATTGGTCAAGAGCAACACAAACATCCTCACTGCTTTCCCAACACATGACAAACTAATTTGCATATCAGTGATGACTTTATTCCATAGTACGTAAAAAATAGCAAAGGCTTTTTTATATTATATATATATTATGGGACAGAAGCAGTTCTAGCTCCATCCCATAATAGCTGTCATATCTAGTATATTGAATGTATCTGCAAATAATACAACTTTATATGTACATTTCCAGTAACCCATTATGTTTTAGTTGCTTTATATATTCTATATATTTATAGAAAAGACAGAGAGAGGCAACCTTACAGCAGTAAGAAAAGGACTGAAGCCCAGCTGCCAGATCAGGACCAATAATATTGCTGATATTTCTTTTGGATTTTACCAGAGAGTTCAAGGTAAAAAGCAGGGTCACTGGATCATATGCAACAGCAATATTCTAAGCATGAATGAATGGTAGACTTATAGATATGTAAGATAGACAGTGAAAAACTTTCTTAGCAGCTGAACTCACAATGGATTCAATATAGTCTTTCCACTTCATAGAGTACATGAAATTCAAATCTATCAACTATTACAAAATAAAGATTGAAGAAGAAAGAAGTTTCAAAGATATTGCTATATACACAAAATAGAAGTACGTATTGACCCTGAGGTCATTATATAGGATGTTCCATTAAGATAGATCAAAGTTAGCAGTAAAATAAACAGTGTTATTGGTGAAATTTTATTGATTTCATTATTGGATCATGTTATTTGAGTCATGACAATTGTGGCCTGAATTGAATGCTATGGATGTCAAAGATTTGTGGTTCCAACAGGGATGGCACCACATGCCACACAGCCAATACAAAAACAGTTTTATTGAATGAGAAGTTCCCAGGTCACATCATCTCTTGAAACAGTTATGTCAATTGGCAACCACAATTCCTTTGGGGTCATCTCTGAAGTAAGATCTATGCCAACAAGCCAAAAACAATTCAACAGCTGAAGGATGAGATAATAAGGTTGGTGAGATTGAGGAGCAATTATGCAGAGACGTCATCAAAACTTTTGACCATCAAATGGAGATGTGTCACCGAAGCATTGGTAGACATTTGGGTAATATTATTTTTCACACATAATTGCCATACTTTAAATAACAAGATCCAATATTGAAATCAATAACATTTAGCCATTAACACTGTTTTGTTTACTGCTAATTAGCCTTCATACAACACTTACCTGTCATCAGTATCCCCAGAAGCCTGAAGCACGGCTAATGTCTGCATTTCATTGTAACAACAAACTTCTAGAGCAGCTGCAATAACTCTGGTAGGCTGATTGGGAAACTGAGCAACAAGTTTTTCATACACTGTAAAATGTAGAAAGCAAAGAATGAAGTTTGCATTAAAATGTTATTTTTATAAATTGGGATCAAATACAGATCATATATAGATCAGGATCCAACAGAATAATAATATAGATATAATATAAATACAATGATTTTATATATTTATTTACATATTAACTAGTAGTATAGCCTGGCGTTGCTTAGGTGTAATGAAAGCTTTAAAACTAATTCATGTTCCTGGAGCTCAGACTCTTTGGACGTTGGCACAAAAGACTAAAAAGCAATAGTTGTTTCCAGTTAAAGCGAAACCGTAGACTGAAAGAAAAATGAATGGATGTAAGTCAAATTTTGATTTCCTGGTATCGATATCAAATAAATTTTTTTGTCATAAACTGAAATTTGAAGGCTAAATAAGGTCCTCTGAGTAAATGGTATCATGGCTGAGACTAAGAAGTACAATTATACCTACTTAGAGCCAAACCCGAAGCAAAAACTAAAATAAAAGGGCTGAAAAAAATACAGACATACAGGCAGATAAACAGACACACACACAAACATCTTGCCTTTTATATATATATATATATATATATATATATATATATATATATATAATCAATTTTCTGCACTATTGTAAAAAATGCAACCTTGAAACTTCTGAATATTGTTTCTTGTGTCTTTGTCTATGAGTGTTTCAAATTTGATTAAAATCAGACCGCTCCTTCTATAACCCGATTTTTTTCAAGTATCGATTTTCGATATTTATCAGGGGTACCTCGACACAAAACCTAGCTAAGAACACTCGCAGACGCTAATAGTACAACTGTGTAAATTTTCAAGAAAATCGGTTCAGCTGTTTCGGAGTCTATAGGTAATGGACACACATACACACACAAAGCTCTATTTATAAATAAGTTTAGATTTAGATTAGATACATAATATAAACAGAAAGCATTTATCAATCATCTGTTGCTTACTTTGCATTATTGCAGATTGTGCATCAACATGAGATATTATTTTCATGTTAATTTTTTGAGCCTACTCTTCCATGCTGGCTCAAGGTATGTTGAAAGAGAGTACTTGGAGATTTTTCCAATTCCTTCTGAATTAGCGAGTTGCCAACCAAAGCTATATAACCCAGTCTGTCCTGCTGTTAACCCTCTCCAAGCTGGTTTTGAATGAAGAGTTTCCTTCTCCTAGATTGGTTGCCACTGAAAGCTATAAAACACCATCTGTCCTGCTATCTAGGGGAAGAAGAGATGGATTCATATCTTTACCAAGGGTATTAGCACATAAATGAATGTAATGAATTTGAGTGGAATTTGAACTCGGCTCTCCAATTACTCAATCCAAGCCGCTATCCATTACTTCCCCGTGCCTCATCAATCTAACATGTTTCACTTTTATGAAAGCATCATCAGAGAATAAAAAATTGAAAAATAGGAAAAGAACATTCTAATATTTTTAATTGTGCATTGTTTGATTTTTCATTGGTTTCATGTTTTGACTTGTTAAACAAACGTTAGTATAATTTATAGAATTCAGAATATAGTAAAATGTAAGTATAATTTATCTCTCCTTTAATTTTTCCAATTTTTGAATAAGAATATAGATTCAAATTAAAATTGTGGATAAACTGACAAAAATTCATGGTTTTGTTTGGATTTTGTCCATGTTTGAACAATTTATCCACAAATTCATCTCAATGTAGATATTACTAAAAAATTAGAGAACAGGGCGATTGGTTGAATTTATATATTTTAATGGATCTTTTATGTGACATTATTGTTGTTGACATTTCTGATATGAAATTGAAGCTAGTAGATATGGATTTGTAAGTATCAATGAGAAATATAGATTCGTTAAATAGGTAATTCAAACAGCACTTTGTAGCAACATTAATAAAGGCACATTTCAGCTATCCATAGCGGAAAAGAGGTTTCAAGTTCAATTCCTGTCAGAGGCACAGTCTTTCTTTAGTAGAATTTCCCAATCTAGGCCAGTTTTTATCAATTTCAATATTTAAGAAAATAAAAATATTAGGATAGCAATTCAAATACATATTCCTAATAAAAAATATTTACAGTAATGAGAAACATATATCATAAATAAAAAATTTTAAGACTTACGTTCTAACTCAAGAGTAAATCTGCGCATCAAGGGCAAAATAAATAGTTCGAATTTATTAACAGATATATTTAAAGATATGTTAATTAAAAGATGTGTTGCACACTTTCTTCTAATGAGTGCTGAGCCCAGGGATCGAACCAAGGGACCGTTGGATTTCAATCCAAAGCTCTCCCAGCTGGTTTCTTGCTACGCCTCTTCGTCTTCCTCCTCCACTTTCCTCCTTCCACCTTTTCACTGTTTCTCTCTGCTTCAGCTTCTCGCCAAGAAATTGACGCCGCTCCCTACCTGGTGAATCTGTAGGGTTTTTATCTATGACACTCTACCCATAATCCATTTCCTCAGTCTATAAAAATTCCACTCGGGGGGGGGGGGCCCTCTCTTTTTTCCTTTAGAATGGGCTGAAGGTGGATTATTAAGACAGCGGTGAGTATTTTTTTTTTTTTTTTTTTCATATGATGGCGGTGCTTCTTTCTTTGGATCCGATTACTGCCCTGCACGCCAGACACAAACGAACCCTCTTTTTTCCAGAGCCGCCGCTAGTCTCCCTTTCATGTTCACACTCCCCGCTGGTCTCAAGACCACACATGTGGTAAGGCGGACATGGCCGCTTGTTGCAGGCACTCCTATGAAGGGGGATTGTCTGGATTTCTTCATCTGAGCTCTCAGAAGTGGCATCAAAATTATCGGCAACAGCGTCGGGGTTCGCAGTCGGACCATCAGACTCGCGGGGCGTAGGTCGGATCCACAGTTCGTCATTGGATGATTCACCACTGCCGCTACTTATCAACGGATTCGTATTCAGGGCGGGCTGAATGTCCCTCACATGGCGTGGAGTACCATCAACCAGCACGGCCTGCTCACTGACGATGCCGGTGATTTCGTCCCCTTCGAAAACTGGTGGTGCACCGGCTATTGGGAGGCTTCATCCAGACGGTGTCCCCTAATTCATACGGCCCTCTTGTTCCCCGCCGATCAGGCAGATGCGCGTCAATGCCCTTGATGCGCACTCGGTAGCGATGGATCGCATTGGCGGGTGCGCTCACAGCAGTTCACAGCATCCCTCAGTGTTGCATTATATCTATAGACCGCTTCCGCAATAGTGCACGCCTTCCTGGCCGCGGTCCTCTTCACGCTTCGGTGGCACCGCTCTGCTATGCCGTTGCCACTCGACACATATGCATATCGGTGTCTGAGCCTGATCCCCCACTCGTCTACAAAACGCCTAAACTCTACGCTGCAGAAGGCAGTGTCGTTGTCCGTGAGGATCTCTTCAGGCGGCCCCCTTTCGTAAAATATGGATTCCAATTCACGGATGACACTGGAGGAGTCCTGTCTTGCCAACGGGCGCCAGATTGCAAACCTCGTCGGTCCGCAATCTATTAGTGTGAGGAAGTGCTGGCTGCCATAATGGGTTATGTCCATACCCAGTCGGCTCCAAGTCGTGTCTGTTCCCAGCCGACCCCTCCGCCATCTCGCTGGAGCGGGGTCGATCGACTGGCATGTTTGGCATTCCTTGACCACCGCTCTCATTGCACTTTTTGACACTGACGGATTGGTCAATTGTACAAAATAGCATGTCCGTCTCACTCCGGGGTGCCCACTGATGTGGTGTATTTCCCTGATTTTGTCCGCCGCCTCAACAGAGGCAGCACATAGTAACGGTACTGGCCCAGCTTCTTTCTTCACGGCGTCAATCCATCTCTGAGGCACCCGAGTGAGCCTATCAGCAAGGTTGCAGTTTGAGGTGACAAGTACCACATCCACAGACAGATTGTACTCTGTTACTAGCTTTCTTATGGTCTCCAACCTCCGTCTGATCAGCATCTCGCTGGCCGCCTTGGTGCGCACCCTGGCCTTACCTGTCAGTGTGTTCGATATCCAGTGGTACACGCACAGCGAATCTGTGTGTATGTGTAATTTCTTGACTTTCCACTGGAGTGCCAGGTTGATGCCTTTCGTCACCGCATTGAGCTCTGCCAGGTTGATGTGAGCAGCGTCATTCGTTGGTCGCAGCCAGCAGGCGTCCTCAATCACAGCTCCGTTCTTCTCCAGCAGCACACCAATCGCCACAGAGCTCGCATCCACCCACACACTCAATTCGTCTCCCTGCACGCACCAGTCTCCCTTTGCGGGGTCATCCTGCTTTACCCTTGCGATGGTCTCCTTCACCATGCGAACCAACAGATCGTCCGTCGTTTCATCATCCCAGTCTTTGGTAACTGCGCTTGCCCTCCTTTTTATGGTGCCTGTTGCTACACGAGTCCATCCACACACTGGTAGGTGCCCCACAAGTTTTCCACACAGGGAGAAGACCACTCGTCTCGTGAAGACTTCGGGTACTGCAGTTCCGTGCTCCCACTTGAAGGTCCCCCGCTCCTTTCGAACTTTCAGGCCCAAGACACGGGCGCCATCCTCCAAATGTTCTGGGTCCTTGCAAATCAGGCCAAACTCGGCCAGTTTGGTCCTTACGCGTGATGATGATACAACATCTTCGTTTATGTATATGTCATCAAGGTACGTCGATGTCCCCTCTTTCATTGTTTCTTGCTGTGACAACACAGCGTTGACTATGGTCTTCATTATTTGGGGTGCCACGTTCAGCCTGAAGCCCAGTCTGGTAAGGCAGTACCTTCTGCCGGCAAACACCACCGTCTGAAACGGCCACATCGTCTCGCTGACCCGGACCTGCAGATACGCTTTTCTTAGATCCAGCAGGGACACATTGGAACCCTGCTGGTGCCATTCTCGTAGCTTGCTGGCGCAAACATCAGCATCTGCCGTAAATGCATCAACATGCGCATTTAGTTCGCAGTAGTCCATCACTGGCCTCACTTTTGCTTTGTTGTGCTGAGTAACCGCCATCAGCGGGATCAAACCTTTGGGAGGTCCAAGTTTCTCATAGGGGTAAGGAATTAACCAGCCATCCTTGATCCATTCACGAAGCTCCTCTTCGTATGCAGGCCTTATTTGGTCGGGCACATGGTACTCGGCTACTTCGTTCCGCAATTTTGCTGGCTCCTGATTTTCCTGACCACTTCCATGAGGCAGTCCAAGCCTTCTAGTGCTGGTCAAATTCGACACTAAAGCCTGGCTGGTCGATCCTCAGTGCTGCGCACACTGGGGTCTTCTCCTGAAACTGCACTGCCCCCGTCTGCGTTATGTGAACACCACCTAGGGCTCTGATGGCATCATAGCCTAGAAGCAGGTCAAAGTTCAGTGGTTTTTTGAGCGCTACTAGTGCCTCAACGTTGGCCGAGTTTCCTGTTCTTGTACGGATGTTTATCGCACCCACCCCGCAACATGTCTGCGATTCTCCACTGATGGTGGTTACTCTGACACCCTTCTCCTTCCAAGTGCGGCAGAGGTCCACGAACACTATGGTGCAGGAGCACCCGGAATCGAGGAGTGCTGAGCACAATGTCTCGTTGACATAGACCTGAATGATCGGAAGCGCCTCTAATTTCTGCTTTGGGGAAAGGTCGACGCCGGCACCTTGTCCCCGGCCCCGTTTCCCGCACAATCCCAGGCCATATGTCCGGTTTCATTACACTGGTAGCAGTGAACAGCTGTCAGTCGCCGTCTGCAGTTCCTTGCAATATGGCCCTGGCAATCGCACCTATAACACACGACCCCACCACAACGCGGGCTAAGCCCCTGAGACGGTATATCATCACTCGGTGTGGATTGTGCAGCGGCGATTACCGGATCTCTCAGCTCGGAATTATCCTTCATCACGGTTCTGGCCCGGTCCACCAGGTCATTAAGGGACAACAAGGTTATGTTTGAGCTCGCCCGCAGGAGCTGTTTTGCTCCTGGTTGGGAGCCCCGCCAGAAATTTATATGCCAAGGCCCGCTCGGGCAGCCCAGCGAACAACACCGTCAACTTCGTCAGCTCGGCCAAATATACGTCCACAGTTTCGCCAGGATGTAATTGTCTTGCCTCAAATTGCTCCCAGGCAGTGGCAGGGTCGATAGCAAACGCTTTGTATAGGGCTGCCTTGATCCTCTCATAATTCTGTTTTTCCTCAGCACTGAGCTGTTGATACACAGCGAAAGCCCCACCGGACAAACGCAGAGGAATCACATGTTCAATGTTTTTGACACCAGACAAGAGACAATGCAGTTCCCCTTTTTCCACCCAGTCAAGTACTGGGGTCGAGCCACTGAACTCTGGAATCAATTTCAGGTCGAACCTGTCCCCCATTATGCCGAAATAGCTTGTTGCACACTTTCTTCTAATGAGTGCTGAGCCAGGGATCGAACCAGGGACCGTTGGATTTCAATCCAAAGCTCTCCCAGCTGGTTTCTTGCTACGCCTCTTCGTCTTCCTCCTCCACTTTCCTCCTTCCACCTTTTCACTGTTTCTCTCTGCTTCAGCTTCTTGCCAAGAAATTGACGCCGCTCCCTACCTGGTGAATCTGTAGGGTTTTTATCTATGACACTCTACCCATAATCCATTTCCTCAGTCTATAAAAATTCCACTCGGGGGGGGGGGGGCCCTCTCTTTTTTCCTTTAGAATGGGCTGAAGGTGGATTATTAAGACAGCGGTGAGTATTTTTTTTTTTTTTTTTTTATATGATGGCAGTGCTTCTTTCTTTGGATCCGATTACTGCCCTGCATGCCAGACACAAACGAACCCTCTTTTTTCCAGAGCCGCCGCTAGTCTCCCTTTCATGTTCACAAGATGAAAGAAATACTAGTGAAAAATGAATAAGAATTGACAAGGCTTCATCTAATAATAATAATAAAATTCAAGATAATATTACTACTAATACTACTGGTGGAAGTAAAGCAATGGAAATGAAGATGAAAGAAATACTAGTGAAAAATGAATAAGAATTGACAAGGCTTCATCTAATAATAATAATAATAAAATTCAAGATAATATTACTACTAATACTACTAGTGGAAATAAAGTAATTGAAATGAAGATGAAAGAAATACTAGTGAAAAATGAATAAGAATTGACAAGGCTTCATCTAATAATAATAATAATAAAATTCAAGATAATATTACTACTAATACTACTAGTAGAAATAAAGCAATTGGAAATGAAGATGAAAGAAATCCTAGTGAAAAATGAATAAGAATTGACGAGGCTTCATCTAATAATAATAATAATAAAATTCAAGATAATATTACTACTAATACTACTAGTAGAAATAAAGCAATTGGAAATGAAGATGAAAGAAATCCTAGTGAAAAATGAATAAGAATTAACAATAAAAATTCTCAATAGTTACAAGCCTTTTAATGTCCAAGTAATTAGCTGAGTTTTTCAGAAACACAAAAATTTTACAATCACTTCTTCATTTAGAGGGCATTGCTTCAGTTTAAGTTGCAAGAAAGAATTAATTCTACATGCAGATAAGTATCAGTAAATCTTTGTTCCCGCTCAGGTGACATGGGTGTAAATGAAACTGAAAAGGGTTACAGCTCTTCTGCAGCATTTCTTAAACAGTTTTTTGGTTTCCCATTTAATTTAATTTCTAACAGATTCATGGATGAATGTTTATGTTCCAACAATGAGAACAGATTGATTGATGGATTAATTTTCGCAGGTTAAAGAATATTTTTATATTGTGATGCCGCCCTGGGATCTTTAGTCGTGATGGCTTTGACACAGTAGCTGGTCTTCAAATCGTCTATTACAACGGTTTTCTTCCTCACCTACGCTGTGAACTTTTGATCCTGAGGAAGACACGTTGAAATCTTGCTGTCTCTTTACCACGTTAACCAGACCAGACACGCGCACAATTGGGTTAATAAGAACAGCCTAAAGTAAATTGAAGGACACCTGAATGAGTTGCGAAAAAAGTCTTTATATACAAAAAAAAAACAACAAAAAGAAATAAAATATAACAGTCATCAATTTCTTATCCTTACAATGGAGCGAAACTTTTCATTTAAGAGTAATGTTTGTCTTCTCAACATTAATTCAAATTTTTGGTTGGTAACATCTATCACTCAAATTGGAGTTTTCAGTTGTGACGATTCAAAATGTCTTATTCAAGCTTTCCACCGAAGTTTTACAGCAACGGCTGAAGAGGGGTCTTTGTGATGGTGGCAATGAATTTGTCTTGTCTGCCTTAGCTCGGCACAGCAACACACTGAAGTTGGCCCTCTGGGCATTAGTTTTTATGCCTGTCCCAAATTCTCTTGGGAAGGGCATGACAGACATGGGCTGTCCATGCAAATCAAATCTTTAACCAATGAAGTGGCCATATTTCTAGTGATATTTCTTTTCATCTTCTGATTCAACTGATTACGTCAACAATCCAGCTTTTATGTTGGAAATTTTAATTCAACTTATCTCCCACAGTCATGAAATCTGATCCCTTTTGCTCTTGTCAAAAGCTCAGATACGCAAAATCTCTTTTTTCTGCATTTTGTGACAACCCACCATCATGTTTAGGTTTTCCATTGTTTGAGGAATTACAAACAATCGAATTTTCATTTTTTCACTCACTTCTAGCTGGTTACCAGCTGTGTCATATGGGAACTTCCGCCTGTCAATAATGCAATGACCTTCGTCTGACCCCAGCTGGTTAAATTTTGTGCAACAATGCATCTGCACACACGCAAATGTTTTAATTTAGTTTATTCTCGGCCTTGTCGGAATCTTCATTCTTTTTCTCTACCTCATATTGGAAAATAATCTGCACAATTAATAATGCAACTAATAATAATTTCTTTTGCTCTTTCGTACTAAACATAGGATTACATTTTTCCACATGCAAAAATAGTGTTACAATATTATAAGAATTTTTGGGGAGATAATATTGCTTTGATATTGATTTTAAAGATACAAGTCTTACTAATCAACCCATAGCTGGAGTAAGAAAAAAATGGATTCATATCTTTCTCAAGGATATTTATGCTCAGGTGAATATAACAAATCCAACTGGAATTGAAACTCAGCTCTCGGATTTCCTGAGTCAGGCTGAGGAGATTATCCCAACATGGGGGTATCATTGAGAAATGTCTAAAACTCATACAACAGGTTGGCCCAAGTCTTGTGAGTGAAAATCGGTGGATAAAACTGTTCAGGAGCCATCAATGGTTGTGCTACCTAATAGCCAGATAGCATCTCTAGATAGATTACCAGCCAAAGTGCTCCTGTCTCAATAAAACACACTCATACCCCAGCAGCCTGGCCACTCACAGGTTTTATCAGCCTAAAATTCTTTAAAATAGTTATGGGGGGGTTGCAATCTGTCACAAATAGAAATAGTGCAATTGATGATGGTGATGATGGTGGTGGTGGTGATGATGATGATGGTGGTGGTGGTGGTGGTGATGATGATGGTGGTGGTGGTGGTGATAATGATGAAAAATTTAACAGTTGGATCTAAACAATGATAATGCGTGCATGCTTATCAAAATAGTCTCTGAACAATTTCCTATATTCGCAGAAAGACATTTTATAACTGAATATTTTTATTACCTAAAAGTTATTTTTAATTGATACTCATTTTTGAGTAGATGCTTTAAAAAATATATTATTTGTCTTCCAGCCTGAATATTCAAGAAAAATTATGAGAGAAAAATATGCACTTTCCAGTAGTTCTGATGTTCTTTGACTTTTGATCAGTGCATCAATGATCAAGCAAAGTTGAAAGGTGCCTTTAATCACACCTTTCTTTACATAACTGAATATATAGACATTGGTCTATATTGGAGGGAGAAATGGGATCACCAACCCCTATGGGATGAAGTTGACATAATGGATAGATAACACCACTGGAAACTATGTAAACTTGAGGAATCAGCGCATATGCTAGACTACAAAAATCTCCTAAGCCGATCAAGCATAGAAATGAGTACAATTTGGGATCCAACAATATGAAGTGTCAGAAAAAATCATTAATGTCAAAATTGCAATATGAGCTCTGGTTAAAAAAAAAAAACATACTAGACAAAACCATTAACATTGAAAATTGCAATATGAAATCTGGTAAAAAATGGTTACTGAACAGAACATTAGGTCAATAAGTCCCAGAAATTCAGTTGTTCTTGTCCTTAAGACATAGGATATAAATGTAAATATAGATGTTGGTTAGTTCCAGTGACTTGACTCAAAGAGTTCAGTTAGAGGGAGATAACTCATGACTATCAAAAGAGGCTTTGTGCAAGGAATAAGAATGATATACCCCAGTGATTGTAATAAAGGGTCCGGTTCGAAATTCCTGAAGAAGGCTGGAGCATACAACAGCCAAAATGTCGTACAAATGGCAACAAATATGTGGACAGTAGTCCAAATAATGTAAATAGTGCAAATACTACCTCATCTCAAAAATATACACATAGACATTGGTCATTTTAGCATTGCAAATCTATAATTTGAGGCATTCAGATCACTGTAGATAAAACAGTAAAGATAACCTCATGTCATTTCCATAATGAAAAACAATAGATTTAATTTTCTCATGCGAACTGAACAAAATTACGTAATCATAATGGGAGCCTATAAACCTATTGAATTCTTTTTATTAATCATTTCCAGTCTTTAAGATGTTAGCATAAAACATTCATTGAGATGTAAAAATGCATGGTCCAATTGGTTTTGATGAATAGTGGCAAAGACAAAATACATGAGGGAAGAAATTTTTAAAATAAGTAAAAATGAAAGCAAATTAAAGAAAAGAATAATTTAGGTGACAGTGTTTACTTAAGTGAGGGAAATTTAAAGCAACAAAAAGAGAAATAATTACACAGTTTCTTCTTCTAGGGGCTTTTTTTTTTCAGGATGTATGCGATCATGGCCTTCCACGTCTCCCTAACGTCTCTCTTAACACACTTTCTCTTGTTACACCACAAAATCCCTGTTTTGCCATTCACCTGCTCAGGCCCATCAAGTATGTTATACGCTGCTTTCCCCTGTCTTTCTTTCCCTCTATCTGACTTGTCAGTATCAAATTCTTCAAGCCCTTCTTCCTCATTGAATGTCCTAAGAACTTTAGTTGTCTTTTCCTGATGCTCAGTATTAATTTCATTTTTGTTCCCATCATTTCCAAAACCTTGTCATTGCTCACATGCTCGGTCCATGATATCCGCAGCATCCTTCTGTAGAACCACATTTCAGTTGCTTTAAGTTTTTCCTTCATCTTCAATGAGATTGTCCAGTATTCACTGCCATATTGAAGAACTGACATCGCATAGCAATCCAGTACTCACTTCTTTGTTTCTAGTGAAAGTTTCCTGTCTTTTAATACTCTACTCAGCTTCAGGAATGCATCCTTTGCCATACCTATTTGCCTTTGGATCTCTGTGTCGCACTTTCCATCTTCTGTTAGAACACTTCCCAGATATGTAAACTTTTGTACCTACTTGATTTTAGTATCCCCTACCTATATTTGGCATTTTGGGCTGCTCTTTCTACTGATTACTATGTATTCGGTTTTCTTGCAGTTTATTTGTAGTCCTTTTTTGTCACTCTCTTCATCTACCTTCTGTAGGAGGTCTTGTAGTTTCCCGTGCGTGTCTGCTATCAGTACCGTATCATCTGCATGCCTTACTGACATAACTTCTAGAGTCCTCAGAATAGCCTTGCTGTACGAGTTGAGTAGGTTTGGTGAAAAGACACATCCATGTCTTATGCCCTTTGCTATCTTTGTATATCTGCTGAAATTATTTTCTGTTTGTATGCAGGCAGTTTTCTGCCAGTAGAGATTCTTGATTACATATATGCCTTTCCAAATATGTCAAGGTTGCAGAACATTTCTATCAATTCTTTGTGGTGGACTTTGTCGAGCACCTTCGCATAATCGATAAAACATAGGTACATATCTATTTTCATTTTTACCGCCATTTTGAATAGCATCCTAATCAGAAATATGGCATTCCTTGTTCAAGTGTCTTTGACAAACCAACACTGTTCTTGTCCTATCTCTGGCCTAATTCTGTTTCTCGCTCTATTCATCAGGATTCCAATGATGAGTTTTGTTCTTCCTCTATGTGCCCTGTCCCTTCAGGACGTAGGCGATCATGGCTTTCCATGTCTCCCTATCCCTGGTGGCTCTTAGCATGCCTTCTCCTGTTACACCATGCAACTCGTGTTCCATCATCCACCTGATTAGGTCCTTCAAATAAGTTATCTATTTGCATTCCTCTGTCTCTTTTTCCCTCTATCAGGTTCTCCAAGCCTTCCTTCTTCATTGCATGTCCCAGGAACTTCAGCTGTCTCTTCATGATGCTCAGTATTAATTTCCTTTTTGTTTCAATCATTTCTAGGACCTCATCATTGCTCACATGCTCGATCCATGAGATTCGCAGCATCCTTCTGTAGAACCACATTTCAGCTGCTTCAAGTTTGTTTAGTGGTTCATAATAACTGATTGTTCTGTTGAGTTCACATTCATTTGCACTCGGCTTGTTAGGCAGTGCTATGAAAATTGACCTGCTTAGGTCATCTGGTATTACACCACTGTTATAAATTTCATTTATTATTTCTATGCCAAATTTGTCCAGGGCTGTCAGCATCTCTATTACAATGATGTCTTGTCCAGGTGCTTTGAAGGTCAGAGAAAGAAGTAAACAGTGTGTAACATACTTAGTGAGCTTAAGTAACTGGATATTAAAACAAGGTTTTAGAGAAATAACAAAAAGACAAAATTTATTTAGAGCTACAAATGACAGGAAATTGTGGAAAGCCATGATTGCTGATGTTCTGAGGTGACACAGCATATAAAGAAGGTCTAGATTCTTTCAATTTTACTGTTATCTACTGGCAGAAAAAAAATTATTTGAATATATTTTGTGCCTTGTCCCTTCAGGACATAAGTGATCGTGGCCTTCTACATGTACCTCTCCTTTGTAGCTCTTAACACTCCAGTTTTGTACCCCTCCCATTCAGTTTGGTCATTGCAGCTTCCACTTTGAACTTTAATATTCCTGGTCCATCCTCATCTTTGTGTACTGTCGGTCGCTCTCTCTTGTCATGGAAAAGATCTTTTATATATTCTTCTCATCGTTGGAGTATTTCCTCTTTCTCCAATATGACCGTTCCATCCTCGGATTTTAAACATCCTATTGAGAATCATGTTTTTTGTCTTGTCAGTTCTCTTATTTCTTTATGCATGTCTGCTTTATTAGTCCTGCTCAATCTCTCTACTTATGCACATTTGTTGTTGAACCATTCCTCTTTAGCCTGTCTGCATTTACTCTTTATTTCCTTGTGTAGTTTTCTGTATCCTGTTCTATGTCTTGGTATAGTTTTTCTGTCTCCTTTGCATCATATTAGGAATCTCTTCTGACATCAACTCATTTTTTTCTTCTGCATCTGATTTCCTTTGGAACAATGTTGTTACTAGCAATAAAAAAAATTCTTAGATGGGTTTTCTCATGTCTGAGAGAGAGAGTGTGCTTATAGTAGATGGGCAGCACTGTGTCTAACAGGTTTAGTATATTGGTACATTTTTAAAATAAATTAGTAAAACTTAAGTGTTTTTTGGACTCCTCTTTTTATTGTATACATAAGGGGGAATTCTGGGTGATTAAATTCTGTCTCGGGGAAAAATAACAGAAAAATGTTTGGGAACTGCTGGGGTAGATGCTCTGTTTATTTCTTAAACAATGTTTTTATTTTTGTCTACTGGCTTGTATATTTAAGGTATCTTATTAAAGAAAAACATGTCCTGCTAGTCTAAACTAGCAGTTATGCTTGGGATCAGGGAGAGTTCTGGTCCACGCTTGGTAGGAGAGAGACTTGTCTGTCATGTGGTTCCTGTTTCATCATTCGTGTTGCCATCTACCATGTCTGGATGAGTAGATGTATGAGGAGTTGGTAGGGGAAAAAGCTGAACTGTTAGATCAACATGGCAGAAGTTCATATACATACCCACCAAAGTAAGCAGGTGAAGCCCTGATGAAAACACCTTTTTTATAATATAGGGAACAGGGTTTATCATCTTATTACATGATATGACATTTGTCTTTCATCTTGTTATGTTATGAGCATGCAGTGGGCCCTTTCCCAGATTTTGGAATACTCCAATGAGACTGAGAATTGAAATGCAATGTGGGGTAATCATTGGCCAGTTGGTGGAAAGCTTGGGCAAGGGCCGCATTGAATGTTCACATCTCATATCTTCAGGAGACGAAGCTCTATGTTCAAAGAATGTCCCCAAAGCCACATACATCCGTGGCTGATGTTAATCTGATGGAATCCGAAAGTGAACAAACAATTATTTATGAAAAACTTAATATCTTTATTCTTATTAGATGCTATGAACATATCATTACAAGTGGATAAGCAGAAATATCTAAAAAATATATATCATTACAAGTGGATAAGCAGAAATATCTAAAACAAAAAGAAAAAAAATCACTCCCCTCTTAATGAGTGATGAGAGAGAGAGAGAGAGAGAGAGAGAGAGAAATTGACTTACGTCTTTCTTTTTCTGCTTCGCTTGGTCCTGCCGGGTAAGCAGATGGAGATGGACTTCTTTTTGGAGGGGACGATTTATTGGGTGAGTATGAACGCTTCGGGGAGAGTTGCCTAGGAGACCGACTTGGTGATCCAGTGTGGTGTGGAGACAAATTGGAGATGTTGTTTCTGTTAGCATGGTTGAGTGGAGAGCTTTCCCTTGAGCCACTGCTGTGCCCCTTCTGCTGGTACCTATGTGGGGATGTGTTGGAAGATGTGTGATAAGGACTCTTACTTCCAGACCCAGGACGATTACCCACAGGACGATATCCAAGTTGAATCAAGCGTGACTCTGCTTTTGCCTTGTCCTGACTTGAACTGTAATAATAAAAATAATGATAACTGATACCATCACAAGTGATAAGAAAATGTAACATGCCAAAGAATGTATATATATGCATCACAAGGTCAGAGTGTCATTTAATGGGAACAACCAAAAAAAAAAAACAAACAATGTACACAAACCAGAACATGTCTCAGAGGCAGTAATAAAATCAAATGCTTTAGGATTTTAAAATTAAAACAAATTTCCCAGTTTAAGCCAAATGACCAGATTCAGTTATCTTAAACAATGTGAGGATGCTGAGGACATCAACGACCAAACATGTAAGCAACGACGAGGTTTTAGAGAGTATAGAAACAAAAAGGAAACTGATACTTACCATCAGGAAAACACAGCTGAAGATTCTGGAACATGTAATGAGGAAGGAAGGCTTGGAGAATCTGTTACTCATGGGATGGATACAGGGAAGGTGAGACAGGCGAAAGCAATGCATTTCATACTGAGTGACTTTAGCAGATAGACAGCAGAGCAGAGCTTTGGAGGTGTACAAAAATGGAGTGTTAAGAGCTACAAAGAATAGGTAGATGTGGAAAGCCATGATCACCTATGTCCTGAAGAGACAAGGCACAAAATATATTCAAATAATTTTTTTTTCTGCCAGTAGATAACAGTAAAATTGAAAGAATCTAGACCTTCTTTATATGCTGTGTCACCTCAGAACATCAGCAATCATGGCTCTCCACAATTTCCTGTCATTTGTAGCTCTAAATAAAATTTGTCTTTTTGTTATTTCTCTAAAACCTTGTTCTAATATCCATTTACTCAAGCTCACTATGTTACACACTGTTTACTTCTTTCTCTTACCTTCAAACTGTTCTGTGAGAATCAGATTTTCCAAGTCCTCTTTCCTATAATATAGAAATTCTAAGCTTCTTTTTCTGATGCTAATTATAAGTTTCCTTTTTGTTTCTATTTTCTCTAAAGCTTTGTTCTCATGTTTGGTCCATGATATTCTCATGATCCTTCTGTAGAACCAAATTTCTGTTGGTTCAAATCTTTTCTTTATTTTGAGTAGATTGTCCAGAATTCACTGCTATAGAGGACTGATATTAAATAACAGTCCAATACTCTTTTCTTTGTTTCTAACAAAATTCTCTTTCCTTAATTATGATTTTTAAAGATATAAATGCAACATCAATCATCATTTCTATCTGCATGAATCTTGTCTTTTTATTGTTCTTTCTGTTCCTTACTCTCGCAGTAATTTGTTGTGTGGCTTTATTGCCTTATTTAAGATGAAATGATTTAAAAAAAAATTAACATGTTTATGTATAAAAAGGTACACATAGTGACCTGACTAACAAGTCAAGTATATAGAGTGATACAAATAGACTGAGGTAGATATTAACAAATATGGTTACAGTAATACCAATGATTGTTAAATATCAATTAATGAATAAAGTCATCAAGATCGTTTATCAAGATTTTGTAGAAAATGTTTATATTTAGTTATAATTGAACTGGGTCTATGTGTGTTGAATATGCAATAAAGTTTCAACGAGGAAGTACATTTATACATCAGTACATGTTGGATATACATGAGACCTGACAAAAAATTATCAGGACTGGTGCTATAAAAACAAAACTACAAAGCATATCAATTCAGCTTTTAATCTACTTTGAAGTTGCCCCCTTCTGAAGCCACACACTGTATCTGGAAACATTTTTGAAGATACTGTCCAGTATTCACTACCATAAAGGAGGACTGATATTACATAACAGTTCAGTACTCTTTGTTTCTATTGCTTCAAGTCTCTTCTTCATCTGTGAGGAGGTTGTTCAACATTTACTGCCATATAGGAGGACTGATACTATATAACAGTTCAGTACTCATTTCTTTGTTTCTATTGCTTCAAGTCTCTTCTTTATCTGTGAAGAGATTGTCCAGCATTCACTGCCATATAGGAGGACTGATATTACATAACAGTTCAGTACTCTTTTCTTTGTTTCTGTTGATTCAAGTCTCTTTTTCATTTGAAGAAAACTTTCTATTTTTATATATTTACTGAACTCATTTTCAGAACGCACAATTCTTAAAATTTGATTAAAGTTACTCTGTAGAAGAAAATTAATAAAAACATTTCCAGGTAAAATTATTCAAAATGGATTTAACTGAAATGCCTGAATAAAACTGATGTTTCTGAAAAATTACCAACTTAATTTGGTTTTAAGTTTATTTATTTTTAAACTAATATCTTTACTATTTTGGCACAAGGCCAAAAACTAATATCTTAGTTTTTAATATGAAAAATTTATATTAATAAAAATTATTAATATTTTTAAAACTAATATTTTCGCTTTTTTTAAAACAAATTATTGCCTAAACATTGTGTTTTTATTATTCTACTAACAATTACTAACAATAAAGTTTAAAAAAATATTTTGATTTTGGGACAGTTCCAGGATGATGGTGAAAAATGTCAGCATGGGGTCCTGTATTTTATCATTGCTATTTTTTTAACATATGATTTTCACAAATAGCAATAAATAAAAGTATGAGAGTCAATGCCAAATATAATAATACTAAAACAAAAAATGTTTCTTCCTGTAAGCAATTAGTTAAGCCTAAACAAAATCAGCATTACTCGTGGTATAAATATCCATGAAAAATGATACTGAAATAACTACAACAGTATCTGATTTTATTGCATTATAGCCATCCAGACTTTCATAAACAGACAGATTAATAAGAAAGACCCAATAGTTGTGTGTAAAACAATTATTCATTCAAACTGATTCTATTGCCAAATCTTACGACGGTTATGATTTTATTTGTAGATGGTTTTTTTTTTTTTTTTTTTAATCATATCACCCCGAGCAAGGCGGTAACGCCACTGATGCGCAGGGGGCTACGTAAGGGTAAAAAGAATGGAAAAGAGAAAGCCGGAAACCACATCCTAAACAGGAAACAAGGGATGAGCCTCTTCACCTGTTCAATAGATGTGGGTGGAGTGTGAACCGGGCGATAGTTTAGTCTATCTACTCCAATTGTTTATTGCAAAACATCTTTTGTTTTTTGAAAATGTGTTTTATAACACCTTGATCGGTGTGGAATAATGCAAGGGGTCATTCATGATTGCCACTGAAAATGATACAATTTTGTCAGGAAGTGTATTTTGCATTCTGTGCAGGGATATGCCACTGGGTGCAGATATGCAGGGATATGCCACTGGGTGCAGAGTGCAACAAGTGCAGGCTGAGTTTTTGTTTTGATGAGCAAAGGTCAGAAGGTGCCGATGCCTGAGATGGTACAGAGACACCAGAAGCTACAGATGTTAATGTGAACAATTATTTAAGTGATGTCAGCTGTCATAGTGAGTCAGTTTTAAGTTTTGGGTTTGGAATTGAGTTGCAGCCAGTAGCCAGCTGGCGGCCTTAATGTCTGAGTGTAATCCCACCAGATTCAACCCTACCACTCTATAATATGGCCAAGTCACCACTTTGTTAAAATAAACACTAGAAAATCGAATAAAATATAACTGAATATTTTTAATTATATACTCATGTAGATGTCTGTCGTTTTATCTTATGTGTAAAGAAAATCAACATTTGGTTCGAGCAAATTCTTATTGAACTGTTATGAAAATTATGTATCAACCATCATGAGAGAAAAAACACTGACATTTTGATGCAGTATTATTATTTTCATCAAAGCAATATATACCCATTGAAGAGGGTATATAACAAGTGGTCTGATGAATGGTAATAGTAATATTAGCTGTTTCCCTACAATACATTTAGTATTCATTGACCAAGCAGTTAGTGCTAGATTTAGTACAAATTTATAAGATATTTTCCTTAAAAAAATTTCCAGGAAAAAAAAGTTTTTCAAGTCCAGTAGTTGTTATCAGTGGATGTGCGTTGTGGTGCAGTGGATATCAACTCGAAACGACAAACCAGAGTTCGAATTCCAGTTGAATTCTTTGCATTCACTTATGCACAAATACCCTTGGGAAAGGTATTAATTTGTCTCTTCTTTTCAGTTATGGGTTAAATAATAATACAGATTGGGATAATCTTCTGCCCAGTTAGTCATGTCTTTTTCAAGATGTGATCACCCAAAGTGTGTATCATGTATGGCACTTAACTATTAATGGGGGTTTCCTCACTAACCTTCTATTTGAAGTCATGTGGAATGTTAACATCTTGACTATGACATTTTTTCTTTGAGTTAAATGTGCTACTAATTTTAGTTGTTGATATTGTTAGTAGTCCTCAGGTAATGTGGTATCTGTTATTTGGTACAGTTTGTTGTTCGTGTATCTGTGTTGTAAGTTCACAAAGTTAAAAAAAAGAATAATCTTTGCCAAGACTCTCAGTCTTCAGTCACCCACAGCCTTTTGTAATCAGTCAGTCAGTTAAGTGCCATACGTGATACACGCTTGGGCGATCATGTCTCAAAAGAGACATGACTGACTGGGCAGAAGATTATCCCGCAGTAGGTTGCCATTGCTTTCTGCAGTAGACTGGTTGCCGACCAAGGCTATAGAACCCAATCTGTCCTGTTATTTAACCCATAACTGGAAGGAATAGACAGACTAATACCTTTCCCAAGGTTATTTGCGCGTAAGTGAAAGCAATGAATTCAGCTGGAATTTGAACTCGGCTACCTGATTTCTCGTTCTGAGCCAATATCCACTGCACCACAACGCACATCCTTTTGTCATCATTGATCTTAAAAAGCAGTTGCATCTAGTTGACAGTTTAGATAAATGGTAAACCTTAACTGTTAAGTTAAAATAGTTATTTGTACTTCTGTTACTTTTAATTTTTTTTTGATATAATTATGAATAATATTTATTATTATTGATTTTAGACAACTGAAAAATGTTCTGATGCATATCACACTTACTTAAAATAAATTTTAAAGATTTCCTCATGTGGATTTGATCCAACATTAAACTCTTTTTCTGAGACTATGAAAATGCTTTCTGTCTCAGAGAACCAAAATAGAGGGCACCTGTGTTCGTTTAACTTGATGAAGACAAAAACATGTTATGTTTAAAATAATTATTTATTGATTTATATAATCACCTGCCTAACCGAGAAATTATTTCTCTCTTATACAAGTAAATTGTTCACTGTCATTCAATTTCTAACAGTAGAAGCAGGAAGGACTAGAAGCTGGAGAAGAAGAGAGGAGGAGCATGTAGGACTAAGTTAAGATTTAATGGTAAACAGAAATTAATAATTTGTGATTGCAAGACCAGGACTGTTTGTAGAATGTTTGTTTGATTAAACTCTACAGTCTAAATGAAGAACAATCCAAGAGCAAACCTATGACCAGAAGATATTGTGTGCGTAATAAAAAAAACAGGTCAGAAGGTCAGTTTCTGGTTTAAATAATGTAATAAGGCACATTCCATTCAGCATTTTAAAATATAACTAGCACAGGCTTGAGAGTCACTCTATTTAGACCCTACAAACATGAGAGGGTCTGTAAAAGTTGTGATAAACCATTCTAAATCTTCTATTACAAAATGAAACCATGAATATACTAATCCTAGATTATAAGACTATGAAATTATGACCTGTTTAATAAGCTTTTTGAACTGCATTTGAAACAGTGTATTTTTTATAAGTAAAATATACAAAAGTCATCAATGTTAGATGAAGAAATGGTACAAAATCTATTTTAGATAAACTTCCTGATAGAACACTTTCTTTAATAAATACTTATATTTTATATATAAAATTGTTTAAACACCTGAGAGGTTGCAGTAAGTGTGTGCGTGTATATATATATATATATATATATATATATATATATAAATGATGCTAAGAGTGTAAACTGAGTGGATAATCCCAAAAGATCTATTTAATAAACAATATTAAGAGATATATCTCTTATAGTGAGCTCAGTGGATATTATCCAGAGCCATATGATACCCATAAAGGAAAACTCAACACATAATCTAAAGTGGTTATAAATTATAATTTATTTTGATTGGTGAACGTTCCCATCTGGGTATATTTACCTATTGACATAAATTATAGTTAATAACTACTTCAGATGATGTGTTGAGTTTTCCTACACAGACACAAATGCACACACAGAGATATAAAATATAAAAGTGGTCACTGAAGTCAATACCCAGAGCTAACAAGCTGTTTAATGCCTAAACACAATCACCAGATCATGACGATTGTGTTTAGTCCCAAACAGATTGTCACCAATCGGTTGACCTCAGAGTCCACTTTACTATTTGCACATGTATTCTCCATGATACTGCTCTTCGGAGGATTCAAACCTGTGTTTCCCTAGAGGAAACCATCATTAGAGCTGACTTCTTGGGTACCAAGAACTTCCTGGTCAAGCAAAGCATGAACAGTGCTTTTGAATCCTGCTGGAGTGTGTTCATCAAATATTCAGGCTGGTAAACAGAAATAAATAAACACACACACACACACACACACACACATATATATATATATATATATATATATATATATATATATATATATAAAATAATGTGGAGAAGTTTGTCACTTAGCTGGGCAGTGTTATTTCAGTCATGCTGACTGAAAAAGCAGAAACAGAAGAAAAAGCAGAAAAACAAAACCCCTGAAGAGTGAAGATATCACAATAATATGTTCACGAAACATCAAAGTTGGCATAAATGAAATAACATAGCTCAGCTAAGTGACAAACTTATCCATATTAATTCCATGAATGCTCTATCTCTATCTTGATATCAATGACCAAAAAAAATGCTTGCTTAAAATGCTTTTTTACTAGTAAACTACTAATGAAACAGCAGTTTTGGCACTAAACATCATCACAGCTTAGATCCCTGGTGTACCCCCTGCATGAATTTACTCAAGTTACTAGACTAGTGACTAGGTCCCACTCTTTTACAGTGAAACCAATCAAATGTAACCACAACTTCTACTCTATTAGTTTCTTTTCTCACACTTCCCGCCTGTGGAATTCCCTTTCGTATACTTGCTTCCCTGACAGCTACAATCTCCAAGAATTTAAATGCAATGTCAATTGTCAACTCTTATCTCTTTGACTTGCATCCTTTCCCTGACAACCCAAATATCAGGATTTTCTTCTTTTCCATTCTATTCTCATGCAACTCTCTTCACATCAGTGTTCTCATCTGTCTCTTATTCGTTCTCTGACACACCCTGTAACTTATTCCTCTTTTACATTACTCACCTCTTATGTAACCCCCTGTGCACCAGTGGCAGTACTGCCTTGCTTGGGGGTGAAATGATTATAAGAAAAAAGAAAAATTCAACACTATATATGTGTGTGTGTGTGAAATGCAATCTGACTAGTTTAGTATTTCAACTTTTATTAAACCTCCCTTATGAGGGGGTGACATGCCATAATTCCACCAACCTACATCTTAGTCCATAGAAGCATACATTTCCACAGACTAAGACCAGTTTAATACCATAAGAAGCTTTAATCAGTTTTACTCCACATGGTAATTGACAACTGGTGTTGCCAATATTAATAAATATGCAGTTTTTAAAGGTTATATAATTACAAGCCACATTTTCTTCTGCATTTAGTATAAGAGAAAGAAACATAGAATGCTGGGTAGGTTGTGCTAAAAATATTTTTAAAATACAAAAACTCCTGAAAACTCTAGTTAAAAGCCTCATCAGATATAGATTTTCATAAGAAAGTCCATTGAGCGATTAATTTTTTACAGTTTATCATTCTTTTGTAGGTTATTTAAAGCCAGAAAATATTTATAGATTGTAATAATTTTTCAAGATAGTAATGATTTACTGGTATGCCCTACTAATTAACCCATAGAAGAGGTGCGTTTAGACCTTTCCAAAGGGTATTTGTATATAAGTGAATATCATGAACTTGACTGTCCAATTTCAAATTCCAAGCCATTATCCATTACATCACCAATACATCCGAGCTTACAGAACATGACATTCTCAAGCAGTCACCCATCTAAGGCTTGACATAACTGGGAGAAACAAAGGTGAACTATGTGCCAATTAGTAGAATTTATCTGTAAATCATTTTTATCTCCAATAAAATTTTTACAATCTGAAAATATTTTTTGGCTTTAAATAACCTGCAAAAGGTTGATAAGCCATAAAAAAACAATACTCTTGACTGATTTAAGCAAATGCATGGAGGAATGAGTGCTCCAATAATAACATTCCCAAAAGTAGTAAACCTTGGCGAGAATGTAAAAAACAAAAAAACAAAAAAACAAAAAAACTAAGGAAATTATGATTGTCTATGAAGAAATCTAATTTAAAGATTATATATTTGAATAAGTGTAACAAATTTGATGTCAAGTTAAGGTGCTTTGATAGGAGAATCGATTTGACAAGAAAAAGAAAAGCTGGCAAATGACCAATGAGCTAGGAGTCTGGTTTCTAAAATTGGTCATTAAATAAATATAAACATGACTTAGAAAATTGATTCCTATTATTTTTAACCAAAATTATTTAAATTGAAATGCAGCACAGACAAAAGGCATCACCTTTCACTATAAAGGATTTGAAAATAGTATGGAGCCCATTAATGGATTAATAACAGCAACTATACAGAGAAAATAAAATCCAAGCCACTGAGCAATATTGGATAGGATTTATTGTGAGTATATTTTTTTGCCACATAAAGCATTTATATATGTGAAGTAAGATCAAATATTAGTTCCTTTAGTTTATTATAAACAAGTTTCATTTCTTGTTTATCAAAAAAGTGCAATTACATTTTATTCAATTATATCATTCACCATTATTTGCTATAACTTGTTCCCACTTATCAAGCAGTTCTGTGATACCCCCATTTTTTTTTTTCGCATCGCCTCATACAGGGTAGTAAAACTACAAGGAGTTACTGAATATGGAAGAATTAGAAACAGAAATATTTAAAATGATCAGGAAGAGTAATCTGGAGAACAGTGGATAGCAATTAACATTGCATTGAAATTTTTGCAGATTAAAATTGGTTGGAAAGTATGGAGTCAGAAGTTGCACAATTGAAAAGTATGAGAAAATAAACTGTTAGCATAAAATTTGCAGATATATCTAGCCAACTGTAAATTGAGGAGATCTCAACACCAATTGAGTATTGCACTTAAATTCAAAAAGTCCACGTACCAGAGTACCAGCTCATTCAAACAATTATCATGAAAGTATTTATAGAAAAGTCACAGAGAGGAAGTGGGAAAGAGACTGAAGCTGAGTCATCAGATCAGAACTAATAATATTGCTGATTTGTCTTTGGATTTTACCAAAGAGTTCAAGATAAATAACAGGGGTACTGGACCATATGTGGCAGCAATATTCTAAGTGTGGATGAATGGTAGACTTATAGATATGTAAAATATATTCTGGAGCAAAAAAACTGTCTCGCATGACACAGTGAACCAACTTTCTTTGCAGCTGACCTAGCAATGGATTCAATATAGTTTTTTCACTCCATGTCAGCTGAGAACATTAGCCTGAGAAGGCACAATGTGTCACTTAGCTTGAGGTTAGCAGCAAAGTGACTTATTGCCCCTTTTGATTAAAATTCACAGGCTTTTATATGAAAAACTTTTTGACAAACTCTTGAAGCTCACTTTCATTAGAGAATGTCTTTCCCCATCAAAGTATTCTGTAGTGTTAAAAGAAAGAAAAAAAAAAACGCTAACTGTTACTGCAAGATTAGGTGAATATGGCAGGTGAAGGTAGAACAGACAAACTGGGTTCCAAAGTTTTTCCTGCTTTATCCTTGTTGTATGTGTCTTTGGAGGAGAACAATATTTGATGAGAACAAAATGCTTTTCAATCTAACTTTTTAGACATGTTGCTAGATGTATAAATGTGAATTTAGCATTTCATTGTGTTTTAAGAACTCTGAATACAATTACCTATCCTCTCCCTTTACAAGAGCCAAATCAGACTAAAAATAAGGTACTCCCCAGTACTTCTCTTTCTAATCTCAATAGAGTCTAAAAGACGCTCCATTTCCTTCTGGGTGACAAATCTTTTTGGCTATTTTCATGGAAAGTATTCTACCAGTTCTAACTGATCATTGTAAGAAATCACCCTCAATTCCTTTGTATTCCATTAGTGAGATGTAATTACATTGTCCTAACTTTGTCGCCATTTTCATGGCTTTCTTCAAACCATTGCCTTTAACTTAACTCTCTAAGTTATTTGTTCACTGCTGAAGCCTGGTATTGAACTCACAACTCTTTGGGTCAAGTCACTGAAACTAACCAACATTTATATCCACTGGGCCATGTCTCCTTGAGGACAACAGCTGTTGAATTTCTGGGACTTATAAACCTAATGTTTCAGTATCATTTTTTAATTTGTTTTTAGATTGCAATTTTTTTTGTTAATGATTTTCTCTAGAATTTTCTTTTTTTTACCAGAGCTCATATTGCAGTCTTTTTGATGTTAATGATTTTCTCTAGCACTCTGTATTACTGGTTTTCATATTGTATTCATTTCTATACTTGGTCAGCTTAGGAGATTTTTGTAGCTGAGCATATGTGCTGATTCCTTAAGATTATGTAGCTGCCAGTGGCATTCTCTATTATTTCGACTTCGTCAGCTATGTTTTATTTTTCTATCTCCCCTCATGTTATAACCTTGTAATGTTCTTGTAGCCTTACCTTAAGGGGGCAGCCTGTTTCTCCTTTATATTTCTTTCCACAGCTACATAGAATGGTGTACGTACAGTCCTCAGTCATATCCTCTTCTGTTAAGGATCTTACTCGGAAGAGGTATCTGCGAAGTGTAGAATCACTTCTGAAGGTCAGTCATCCTAATGTTGCATGCACCATAGATCCTTTGTATTTTCTCCAATAACCCCTTCACATAGGGTAGACAGATTGAGACAGTTTTCTGAGAGTTGTTATCCTCATACACCCTCCCTTCCATGTTCATTGAAGTTGTTGTCATGTACCCTGGATAATCGTTATGTTGTAGGGTACTGCTTATACTGACCATCTCCTGTTTGTATGTTTGAGTTGTTGCTTATGACTTTTGTTCAATGTTGCAGGCAGCGGAGAATCTCCTTCTTTACATTGTATGGATGGTAGGAGTAGAAGTTGAGGTATTGTTCAGTGAATGTTGGCTTGCAGTATACGGATGTCTTGAACCACCTTTCTGTTCAAACTATCAGTACATCCAGGAATGCTAATTTGTTGTCGCTCTCTTTTTCCATAGTGAACTGCATTGATGATCTGATTGAGTTCATATGGTTCAGTAGCATCTGGACCTCTTCCTGGTGTGGCCAGAGTATGAAGGTGTCATCAATGTATCTCAGCCAGATTTGGCTTTAAAGCTGTGGATTCTAATGCCATCTCTTCATTCTATGTATATGTTAGCTGGTGATGGTCATAATGGTGAGCCCATTGCTATGCCTCCATCCTGTTGATATATGTCTGATCCAAAAGTGTGTTGTTTGTATGCAGAAAGTCAGCATTTCCATCAGATTATTTAGTGGGATACTAGTACGTTCTTCTAGGAATGGGTCTGACAGTGTCCTTCATCATAGGTACCTTGGTGGACAGACTCACCACATCCAAGTTTACCATCTGATTGTATTGGATAGGAGCATCTCTGATAAGTACCATGAAGTGGGCAGAGTTTCAAACATATGATGGTGACTTTCTTATCAGTGGATCAATTATATCTCCATGGAAGTGACTCAGAGGGTGGCACACCAAGCCTAGGATTCTAACAATTGGCCTGAGCGGAATACCGTCTTAGGTAGCCTATACATGTGAGGTAGCTTGCTGTAACATTGCAACAACTGCCTTTGTGTCCTAGACTGGAAGTGATCTTTGTTCTTGATTAGGATCTGTGACAGCTGTCACTCCATTTTCAACATGGGGTCTTTCTTTATCTTGCTGTAGCTACCACTTCTAATGAGGTCTTAGAGTTTCTTAGTGTATTCAGTTTTGTCCATCACTACAGTTGCATTGCCTTTGTCGGCTGGTAGTATGATGATCTCATTCCTCTGTATGGTCCTGATTGCCAGACTCTCCTCTTTTCATGATGTTTGGTCCTGATTGCCAGCCTCTCCTCTTTTCATGATGTTTGGTCCTGATTGCCAGACTCTCCTCTTTTCATGATGTTTGGTCCTGATTGCCAGACTCTCCTCTTTTCATGATGTTTGGTCCTGATTGCCAGACTCTCCTCTTTTCATGATGTTTGGTCCTGATTGCCAGCCTCTCCTCTTTCATGATGTTTGGGTAGCTTGGCTTTCTCCAATATCTGTCTCACTTTCCAACTTAGCTCATCTGCTTGAGCCTGGAGGATGTTCATGGCTATTTCCTCAACATGGACAATGATGTTTAAGTATGGTATCCCCCTAATGGTTTTTGCAAAGTTGAGACCCTTGTTCTGCACTGACTCTTCAGAGGCACTCATCTAATGTTGACTGATGTTGACAACTGCTTTCATTGGGGGATGATGGACCTCATGTATCACCTTCAGATCTTTTAATCTGTTTAGTTTCCAGTCTTTGGTGGACCTTGACTGCATCGAATTCTAGCCTGAAGGATTTGTCCAGCTTGTGCTGGATCCTTTTCAAGTCTTTATCAATGATCCTGCTGAGGAAGGCTTCAAGCCACTGGGAGATATCAGAATGTAATTTTTGTTTCATCCATCAGTTGTACTGGTTAGTTCTTAGACCAGGGCATGTCCTGCTTTTTCTGCAACCAGACAGGCTCTCATTATATTAATGGCAAGTCTCAGTGCCAAGCCTGCAGGGATGAATTGTAGTTCTCTGCATTGGTGTAGGAATATCAGGTGGCAATGAAAATAATGTCCAAATAATGTAAATACTGTAAATTCTATCTCATTTCAGAAGAATAGACAAATGTAAGTTCCGCTCAAGCAGTTTTTTCCTTCAGATGACTGCTTCGTGGAACAGATTTCCAAGAGGATGCTTCCTTGATACCTACAATCTTAAGCTGTTAAAGTTGAGGTTAACCATTATTTTTCCTCATATCTCAAAAAATGTATCTCTTACTCTGTAACAATCTACCTTGAGTGGCTCTCGTGCCCTTTACAAGGTGAATATCAATGTAAAATAAAATTTCTTTAAATCACTCCACACACACAATATTGTCTTCCTTCCATGGAGCTTGCTTAGGGTCTGTTGTGGAAGTTTATACTTGTCACTCTTTTACATTGAACATTGCCATATGTAATCCATCATCAGTTATGATATATGCTATGTGCCAACTTAGGGTTTTAAAATCATTCAGTGTGCCAACAGCATGCATATTTTTATACAAGTCAAGGTCAATATACCTGTTCAGCAATATATTTTACATTGAAATATATACAATAATATGTAAACCACATTAATAGAAATAAACTTTTAAAAGTTTTTTTTTTAATTTTATTATTATTAGTAACCTTTCCCTTGCATGGTCTTAACCAATTGCTCAATATCAGCAACATAATGTGTTACTTTGAGTTTTACACAACTTTATAAATGTTCAGATGTTAAGCAACTTCGTTGTGGACTTAAAACTGCTTTCATGTGAGAGAAAATTTGCTCACAGGAATAAGTTGAACCAAAAGTTGAAGGAAGAGCAAAAGAAATTTTCTTCAAACAGATGAAAAATTTCAGGAGGGATGTATAATAGTAGCAGACTTTTCTAAATTTTCATCTTCCAGAAACTTCCTTAGTTCAACAAATTGTGTTATTGGAAATTGCTTGGTTTACCATGTGTGGTATGATTGCCATAGGTCGCCGACTCCTAGTTTACACTATTTACATTGTTCAGGCTGTTGTCCCCAAATTCCTTGCCCTATTTATGGCATTTTGGCTGCTGTACACTCAGGCCTTCTTCAGATGATATACAGTGAAATTTTGAACAAAACTCTTTATTTAGTTCATGAAGTAGATTGTTTTAGTTTCATGTGCCGTGCCTTTTCTGGATCAGTTAATTCCCTCAGTAACTCAACTCCAAGTTTTATGTTTTGTGGACGAGTATTGAACCCACAACTCTTTGGGTCAAGTCACCAGATTACTTTAACCAACACTTTTATCCACTGGGCCACATAGCCTAATGGATACCCCCCATAGACTAAATAATAGATTTTGGTTTGAAATTCCAACATATATCACCTGAAGAAGGTCAGAGACATTGTGAATATGACAATAAAGATGAGGACAACAGTCTGAACAGTGTAAATAGTTACAATACTGCTCAGAAATATAGACAGATGTGTGCATAATTGCTTTAATTCCCATAACTTTATAGGGCATAAATGTATTTTTAGTCCCTCCATTAAAAAATGATACTAACAAATATATTCTTTAATCTACTGTATATATTGATGACCCAACTTTTTTCTTTTTTAAAAGTAAGTCTGGTTGGTTTGATAAAACTGAATTGGCAGTTGATGTAAAACATGAACTACATTCTGTTGTCAACTGGGGTAAGGAATGACTTTAATGACTCTAAAACAAAACTGTTCTCTATTAATAGTTTGAGAGAACCCTTTCTTCCTGCCATCAGCATGGCTGATGCTAATCTCCAGGGGTGTGGCTCATTGCACTTTCTCAGGCTAATGTTTTCCACTGAATATGAAGTGGAAAAACTATATTGAATCAATTGTTAGTTCTGCTGCTAGGAAAGTTGGTTCACTGTATTCTGCTAGACAAGTTTTTCTTGCCAGGATCTATCATATACTTATACGACTAACATTTAACTACACTTAGTATATTGCTGTCTTATCTGGTGTGTTTTTATATATCTCAAGACCCTTGACAAAACTCAAAGTCAGTCAGTCAAGTGCCATATGTGATACACACTTGGGCAATCATGTCTCGAAAGAGACATGACTGACTGGGCAGAAGATTATCCCGCAGTAGGTTGCCATTGCTTTCTGCGATAGACTGGTTGCTATAGAACTCAATCTGTCCTGTTATTTAACCTATAACTGGAAGGAATAGATGGATTAATACCTTTCCCAAGGGTATTTGCGCGTAAGTGAATGCAATGAATTCGGCTGGAATTCGAACTCGGCTTCCTGATTTCTCATTCCAAGCCTATATTCAATGCACCACAACGCACATAAGAATGGTATGTAATTGTTGTATACCTACCTGCATACAGAAATGGGATGTTCCTATTCTCTTATATATGGGGGACACTATTGGAGAGTAGAATAGAGTAATTATACTGACTAGTTGTTACTAGCAGTGTATCTACTTTATGCAGTGTGTGAGTCTTATATTTGTGATTACTCACATAGTAACCTTTTAGGGTTACAACAGTAATGTAATCAATCCTGACCCGGCATACTAACTTACCACTTTCGCACTGATGTGACAGAGCTTTCCTGTTTCTTTTCTACAAATATTTTCATGGTATTTGTTCTGATAAAGTGTTCTCCTTAGTGCCTCGGCAGCATAAATTTAATCATCCTACTAGATTGGCAATTAGGTCTCAAAATTTTATTGTTACGCTAGGTAGATTTAACTGCCAGTTCTAGTCTAATAGCAATAAAAATTGCACTTCTTGCCTGGGGAACTCTTTTCTGATTTCTTAATTCTCTGCCACTTGCAATCTTGAAAATTTAATTGCAATGCCAATCACAATCTTCTTTCTGCTCAAATTTTTTTTGGTCTTTTCTCTTCACTTGAGACAACTGTCTATATGTCTTAGATTGGAAGTTTCTTGTTCTTGATTAGGGTCTGCAATAGTTGTTCTGTTTTCAATGTAGGGTCTTTACTTTGCTATAGCTACCACTTTTAATGAGATCTTCCAGTTTCTCAGAATATTCCATTCTGTTCATCACTACAGTTGCATTGCCTTTGTCAGCTGGTAGTATGATGATGCTGTCATTCTGTCTTGATTGCCAGTCCCTCCTCTTTTGTCATGTTTGATTTGAGTGGCTAGGCTTTTGTCAGTGTCTGTCTCATTTTCCATCTTAGCTCATTCGTGTAAGCCTGAGGGACCTGAGTATGATAGTAAACTGCATCTGGCAAGGCCTCTGATTGGGAAGTTGTGAGGAGCATGGAACCACCTCTTAATTGCTGTTGCTTCCAGGGTCGCCCCGACCTGGAGTGGTAGCACCTGTTAGGGTCCCAGCTATGGGCAAATAGTTAACTCCCAAACTGGGTTCAAAACACTATGAAAGTATAAAAATATACTTTTATCAAAAAATATAGATTTTTGAAGGAAAAATATTATCAACAATGCATTTTAAAGAAATAAATTATTACCATAACATTTTTGAAGGTAAAAAAATTATTGCCATAATACATTTTTTAATACAAAATTGGAAGATATCTTCAGTTTTTTTCTAAATTAAAATAATAACTTTTTCATCAAAATCTGACTCAATCAACCTTCTCACTATAACTTAACATTAAAAAAATACACCTTAAAACCCCCATCTTTTTGGCATTTATTAAACCCACAGAGGTTGATATACTGTTAAATTAAACTGAAACTTGCTCAAGCCTGAGAAATGTTCAAGACTCTTCACTTGATTCAGAAGTGGCATTGCACATGGAATGAGAATTATATATTCCAGTGAACAAAATAAAGAGTTCAGTTTGAAATTTCAAGCACCTGAAAAAGGCTGGAGCATACAACGGTCGAAACATTGTGAATATGGCAATAAAGATGAAAACAACAGTCCAAACAATGTAAATACTACCTTATCTCAGAAGTATAGACAAATAGTGTAATTGCTGTTTGGATGAGTAAAAACCTATGCTTCCCCATTCTCCCTGATACTGGGGAAACTATCTTCTCTCCAGGTGTGCCTTAAACTACTCAGCCACAAAAAACTTTGCAGCAAAGCAATTTTCAATTTAACATTTTGAAGAAATACACATCTATTGTTGGGACCATTCAAAAAAATATTATTTTCTTAAGACTCTTGAATGTTCAAGCTGGTAGACATGACTTGCACTCTTAAAAAACACACATACCAAAACAAACAAAACACATCTATCCACTAAATATAATGGTTATAGCAATACTAAAATATAATGTCATATATATATATATGTGTGTGTGTGATTTGTATACTCTTGTCCTTATTTATATAAGAGTGTTCTAGTCTAAATACTTTTAAAAGAGCATTTTAATATTGTTTAAAAATTACTGTATTTATGCATTAAATGGAGCATATAAAAAGAAAACAAGGGCTATAAAATGAGGGCCATATTGTTTTTATTGTACCAGAAAGGAGAACTGGCTATAACTAGATTCCCCTTACAGAAAAAGTAAAGTTCCAATTCCAGTTGCACACAAATTCTGCTTTTGGCTCTTCCAAAAAGTATGGTTGGGTTTGCACATGCCTTCACCATTACAATCAATTCATATATGTGAATAGTCTGACTGATCAGTTCAAAGAATTCAGATGCTGTACCCTTGTACAACAAAAAAACAAGTCCAGTATCAAAAAGAGAATGCACATTTAAAATTTCATAAAAACACCAGTAACTATATATATATATATATATATATATAGACAGACAACGTTTATTTAGGGATGCATAGCAGAATCCCAATATCATGCAAAACATTTAACACCTTGTCTCATATCTACAAATAAATCTTTAAAAAAAAGAGAAAAAGAAAGCAGGCAAAACAAAATATTCTAAGCTGTTGAAACTGATTGACAAAAAAAACAAAAAACAAAAAACAAAAAAGAAAAATTGAATTAAGCAAATTATAAAAAGGTTGATGAGCAAGGAGAAGAGGATCGACTTACGACATCCAAATGTTGAAAACCAAAGATTTGTCCACATGTGGAAATGTGTGTCTAAGAATCTGCAACGCGTTGGCTGAGGCTCCTCCGATTTTCCGGTAGCCACGGAGGGCAAGCTCGGTGCTTGCATCCCCCATTTTGTACTCTTTACTGCAATACAATCAGAGGCATGTTTAAGAGTCAAATGGCAGATGATGGTGGTGGTAGTAGTAGTAGTAGTAGTAGTAGTAGTAAAAGATCAATTACAAAAATTAATAAAGTAAAGTAGTTAGTAATTGTTTAGTAATCTACTTTAAATACTAAACGGATTAAAACTGGCAATCCCAAGACAAAAATACCAATGTTGGCATACTGTTTGATAATAGACATGTAGCATATATTTTCCATATACAGTGTCTGAAAGCAGGTGAAATACCCACCTTAATCAGCCACCAACCAGGGGAGGTAACACAATTTTGGTGGCTAAGTAACCACTGAAACTGTTACCTTCCATGGTTATATATATATATATATATATATATATATATATATAGTGGGCATTGAGGTCAACACCCAGTGGTTACAGTCTGTTTAATACTCAAAAGTAATCGTCAAACCAGGATTGCGTTTAGGCATGAAACAGACTGTCACCATAGGGTGTTGACCTCAATGCTCACTTTTATATTTACACCCTGATCCTGATATTGAGCACTTTAACTCATAAATACAGCATACCTCAAAATTATATATATATATATATATATATATATCCAGGTGAAGAGAACCAACAGTTTTACAATGAAGAGTTCTCCAGCATTTACTTTTTTTTAAATAAAAGTGCTCATTACAACAAATATTGTTGAACATAATATAATTAAATTTATTTTTTTTTATTTAAAATGAATATAGTTTACATTGTGACATGGAAATTTCTATGTTCCGAGATTTTTATATGTATATATATGTGTGTGTGTGTGTGTATGTGAGGTGTTTGGAATTAGAAATTACTTTCTGCCACAAAATTTAAAAAAAAAACGAGAAAATTGTGATTAAAATTTATTAACTTTTGAAATACTGTAACTTTTGAGCAAATTGAGACAGACAAATTTTTTTTAAAAAGGAAGCTAAAAGCATTTACTTTAACATACAAAACACTTACACTTAACTAATTTTTGCATACTTGTAAGAAAGTATCTTCTTGTACTGAAAAATCTTTAAACTACTTAAAAAAGTCATTATGAAAAACTTAGCAAAGGTGGTAACTAAATTTTTATTGCATATTAATATGTTATTAATAAAATTCTTTTAAAGATGTTAATAATTTTCTTCGTCTGTTTATGTTCCCAAATGCAATTAATGTCATTTTTATGTTTCAGACACAAACTGAAATTGAATATTGCTTTGATGTCATACATGTAAACACTGGGGTCCATATAAAAATTTATTAACTATTTGTATATAAACTTCACTATTTATGTTATATTATACAAATATTTCAGCAGTATCTAGTTTCAGTAGTAATTCTAGTAATATTTTCTCTTTGTCTAATGACTTTATAGACATCCTGTACATATGAGAGTCAGCTAAAAAAAGTCATAGGTGAACCAAGATATAAATGTAAGCAGAAACACCAGAATACAACTGGCTAACCAGTTGCTGTATTCCAATATACTTGCATGTCTTTTAGTCTACCAATTAGTATTCTTACATTTATATCTTAGTCAGTCTACAACCTACATATATATATATATATATATATATATATATATATATATAAGTGGTTAATACTAATGGAAGTACATTCAACACTTAGATATTTACTTTTAAAAAGTGCTCAGTATGAAAGTAGAGCAGAGATATATAGTTATTATTATAATAGCATACTGCAATTTAATAGCTATAAAGTTTTAGTGTTTAATACACCATCATCAAGCATGACTGATAAAATCACTGCTTGATGATGGTGTATGGAATACTGAAATTTAATAGCTTGTGAGTTGCAGTATGCTACTATATATACACACACACACACTTGAAGGGGAAATAGTGACTCAAAAAAAGCACACAAAATATCCTATACTGAGAAGAACAGTGTTCAATGCCTCTAACTGAGGCAGAACATAATATTTATTAATAATAATCTCCGCAAACAGGACCAACCTCTACTATTGTTTCACAGACCTAAATGCAATCATCAGGAAGTTGGTAAATGTTAATACGAAATTAAAAGCTACTTATCTACCTGGGTGAGCTTAAGATAGCAAAAAGTTTTTGGTGCTAACACTAACTAGAACTCACCCAGGGGGAGGGTTACCCTAAAAGGGACCAAGATGTGAAAGAAAGCCAATTGGAAAAAAGAAAACAAACAAAAAAGCCCCAGTTAGAATAATTTTCCAAGTACAGAAAAAAAGTGCTCAATGACAATGCAGGCAACAAGTAGCACAGTGGTGGGGCAAACCATAAAGGTTTATAAAAGAAACAGTCATGAAAGTGCTCAGTACCACTATAGTAGAAGTTGGTCATATTTGGGGGAATTATTATTATATATATATATATATATATACATAAAAATTAGAGAAAACTTTCAAAATTCAAAGGTGTCGGATGTACATTTCGACATAGGATCTCTAATAGAGATTCTATATCACGTCAGCGACATTGTTTTTTTCCAAATGGCAAAGGCCCTGGGGTAGAGTGTGGAGGGGTTTCCAGGGAAATTCTAAAAAACCTAATAGAGAAGCTACTATTGAATCTATAACCAAACCTTTGGAAAAGTTCTTCAGATACGATATACTGGTTTAACAACATTAAAAACAAATCTAAATCCACCTTCCTTAAATTCGATATTGTCGATTTCTATTCCTCTATATCAAGGGACCTTCTTGAGAGTTGTTTAAGATTTGCTAAAGATTATGTGAACATTTCGGATAGGGACTACGAAATTATCTTTGCGGCCAGAAAATCCATTCTCACCTTTGATGATTCCACATGGACAAAGGGGCTGGGGGAGGTTTTTGACGTCCGTATGGGAGCATATGATTCAGCCCAGGTGGCAGATCTTGTGGGAATTTACATTTTAGATATTCTAAGCAGATTTTTAGATCCAAAACAATTAGGCCTATATCGGGACGATGGATTAATAATTATCCCTAATTCCAATGGGCCATACACAAATAAGATACACAAAAAAATAATTAGAGCCCTGAAGTACCTCGGTTTTAAAGTCGAAGTCACCTCCAATCTCAAAATTGTAAACTATCTAAACATCACCCTTAACTTAAATGATGGATCCTACCAACCATTTCTCAAAGAAAATAGTTCCCCCACTTATATTAATATTTTATCCAACCACCCCAAAAATATTATAAAACAGATACCCAATATAGTGAATAATAGAATCAACCAATTATCATCCAACATTAAAACTTTCAACGCAAGTAAAAATATTTACAATAAGGCCCTTCAAAAAAGCAGATATAAGAACAAGTTAACATATAATAAACCTACAATAGACTCCGAAACATCCAAAAATAAAAATAAAGGAAACTGTAGAAAAAGAAAGATAATTTGGTTTAACCCCACTTATTGTAAACTAACATCAATATTGGTAAATATTTTCTCAAGTTAATAGACAAACATTTTAATAACAGTAACCCTCTACGGAAGATTTTTAATAAGTACAACCTTAAAATTAGTTATTCTTGCACCCCAAATATGGACAGCCTTATTAGTTCCCATAATAGGAGTATTCTGGTGAACTTGCGCAATGCTGAATCTAGGTCCGGAATTCTAAATGAATGCAGCTGTAATTCTGTGGACGCCTGCCCGGTGGAGGGAAAATGCAACTCCAACACCGGCTACTGAATCTTAGGAGGGAATTCATCAGTAAGTGCCGCCACAAGGCAAATTTTTCGGATACTTAAATTTAGAATTTAAATCCCCATTGACTAGATGTTAGAATATAAATTAAAAGGATTCAATTTAAGTTTTAATCTTAATTTTACCCTAACGTTAATCTTAAAAAGTATTTTAACCCCCCTACCTTCCTATCCCAAGCTCCTTTAATTGCCTATCTTTAGAAAATATGGTTTCTTTTACTAAACCCCTTTTTCATTGGTTAACACACACACACACACACATATATATATATATATATATATATATATTTTTTTTTTTTTTTTCTCTGATATTTTTTTCTCTAATAATTTTTAAACTGATAACTTCCTGTAATTGGCATTTAGCTCACTTCTACCTAAAAGGTTTTATCAAATAAACTTAAATAAAAAATTTTAAAATCTTATATTGAAACCCATTCCTTCTCGCCTAAATACACCTCTTCAAACAGCCCAAAATCTTAACCTTAAAAAAGTAATTTAACTCATTTAGTTGTCTATCTTTATAAAATATGAACTCCTATTCCTCCCCTTCCTAAATATGTTTCAACACCCTGTAACCCTGCGACTACCAGCCCTGTCCTATTCTACTTTGTGACCGTTGTTAACCTAAAACCCCTCCACACTTTACCCCAGGGCCTTTGCCATTTGAAAAAAAAAAACAATGTCGCTGACGTGACGTAGAATCTCTATTAGAGATCCTATGTCGAAATGTACATCCGACACCTTTGAATTTTGAAAATTTTCTCTAATTTATATTGGCTCTGTATTCTTAATACATTGAGCTCTCTGCCTGCATTACTTTTTAATGTTAAAAGTTTTTTAATATTGATTAGGATCAGGTTCTTGGAATTTACCTTCCTACTCTTCCACTTTGGATTAAAGAAAAACAAATATATAATTGGAGTAGATAGACCCTACTATTGCCAGGTTCACACTCCTCCCTCTTCTTTTGAACAGAAGTAGAAGCTCATCCCTTGTTTCCTGTTTAGGAAGGGGTTCTCAGTCTCTTTTCTCTCTTCAGGTTTTAATAATAGTGCTGTTGTAAGCTTTTTGTGGATAGTAAAGTTGTCTCTTCATTCTGAGGGTACTAGGTTGGCAATTTCCTGGTTACTGCTTCCAACTGGTAATTAGGAGCCTGAACTTTTGCATAGCGTCTTGAGAGGCTGCTCTGATCAATAAAACATATTGAATAATATCAGGGTATTTTGTAGTGCCATGTCTTGCATGGATTGGTGTCCCTGCAAGTGCTTCTGGTGGGCAACCCTGAGGCCACATTATACTGCAGTCTGCACCAGTTTCCTTCCTACACATGTTGCATTTGATGGCTGTCTGATACTACTACTCCAGGCCTCACCTAACCAAAAAACTCCCTAATTAAGACATCACACAAAGTAAGAATTAAAACTAAATCAGCTAAACAAAATCACTTAAACCTATGAACATCTCTTTTTTGAGCGTCTGTGATATCCGTACCAAATTTGCAGCATTGAATCCTACATCAAAGTAAACTCACCTAACATCTTAGCTCCCTGTGATACTAACCTTGACTTCTATCCCTTCCTCTGATTTCTATATCCCTGGTTACCTTCCCTTCTTTAGGAATGTTCCCAATGTCCATATGCATGGAATTGATGTTTATGTCAGTGAACATCTCCCTCTAGCTAGGGTGATTTCTCTTGAATTTCCAAATCATTTTTATATGTGTCTCCATCTCTCTCTACTAAGCTCGATGAGCTATCTATTCTTTCTCTACTGCTCCCCTTCATCTTCTGACTGCTCCATACTAGACTGCATCTCGGAAAATATATATAAGGCCATTTCCTCTCATTCGTTCTCCCATATATTTGTGTTTGGAGACCTCAATGCCCACCACGCCAAGTGGCTGGAAAACTGTCACAGATTTTTGCTGTTGTCCATACTACAACTTTTTTAATCCATTACACAAGTGGTGGATATCCCCACCCATTTCTCTAATAACACTAATGGAACTGACTCACTGCTAGATCTCTATTTCACTTCTATCCCTGACTCTTGCCATGTTATGCAGCTTTGCCATCTTGGCAACCCTGATAATGCTGTGGTTTCTATTAATATCTCCTTTCGCATTGATGCTTTCATCCCAGTTAGGAAGTTATGACTTAAACCCCACTCGTTTCACTGGTTCTCTCCTGCTTGCTTGGCCACTATTGCCCACAGGAATCACTTCTTCCAGCTTTATCAGAGCCAAGCGTCTGACCATAAGAGGTGCTTTTTTGCTTCTGCTCATAATCAGTGTAAGAGGATCTTAAGTGATGCTAAGCTCTTGTTTGTTGAAATAATGAAATAGCGTATAGCATCCTGCAAGTTTGGCTGTAAAGACTACTGACGACTCTGTAAAAATGGGTTAAATAACAGCAAGCCATCAATCTCCGCTTTAATCAATGAATTTGAGGTCCTCACATCTTCAGCAGACAAGGCTGAATGCTTTGCTTACAGATTCTCCACAAACTCAACATTTTATTCAGCTGGGGTATTCACACCTAACTTCCCACCTAGAACTGAGGCTCAGTTTTCCATTGAATCTTTGGGACTGCAGGAATTCAGTTTGAATGTGGCTGAGAAACAATAACACAGCTGATGGCATTAGAGTCAAAAAGCATTATACTTCTGAACAGAAATATGATGAGAACAGAAATATGATGAGAACAGAAATAATATGAGAACAGAATTTCAATCTGGAAATATCTTAATAAATAAATATTTTCCGTTAAGTTATCAAATGGTTTAATTTTTTTTCTTTTTGATACTATCAAGTGATTTGTTTCCCTTCTCTGATTAAAAATAAAATAAGCAGAATAGGTTCTTAAAGATTACCTGCTCTTATAGACCCAATTCAAGGAAATATGGGATTCCATTATTCGTATTCCTGCTTGTATGTATATTGGGAGTGAATGTGCATTTATAATCTCAGATTTTACTTTCCCTTCTTTGTTTTTCAACTCGACTTTTTGTGCTCTCTCAATAATCTTAGAATTACAAGAACATTTTAAAAAAGCATTTTTGTTACAACAGTTTTCGTCTTATAACTGAGAAGTCTTATCAACAAATGTAGTATTATTCATTCAGATTCTGTTGTATTTTTATTTTTTTGCAGACATATTTATATGGAAAATGATGCTTTAAAATCTTCCTCTATTGAAGTGAATGCTAAGCAATTTCATCTTAGATGAAGAGAAAATTTGGGAAAACAAAGATGTGGTTCTACAGAAGGATGCCGAGAATACCATGAATGAAGATCATGAGCAATAAGGACATTTTAAGAAAAATGGAAACAAAAATACTACTTATAATCAGAAAGAGCCAGTCAAAATTTCTACGAGATGTAATGAAGAAAGAGGGCTTAAATATTTGATAATCAAAAGAAATTTTTTTTTTAAATAACCATTTCCCCAAAGCAAGGCAATACTGCCACTAGTGTGCAGTGAGCTATATAAGAGGAGTGCGAAGGGAAAGCGGGACAGATTATAGAGGGTGTTGGAGAATAGATAAGAGAAGGATGGGAACACTGGTGTGAAGAGTTATGTGAGAGCAGAGTATTAAAAGGAGAACAAGGTAGAAGGAGCGTTGAAGAAAGAATGGGAGTCAAGAAGATAAGAGATGGCAATTGACATTGCATTTAAACTCTTGGAGATTGTAGCTATCAAGGAAGTAAATATACAGAAGTAACTTCCACAGGCAGTAAGTGCAAGAAAGAAGCTGATAGAGTAGAAGTGGTAGCTACATTTGATTGTTTTTAACTTTAAAAGGGTGGGACCTTGTTGCCAGTCTACTAGCTCAAGTAAATTAATGTATAGGGAGCACCAGGAAGCAAATCTCATTGGAGCAAAAGCAGTGAAAATATTTATTGAAAGCATGAGGGACAGAGAAAAGTAACAAGAAACCTACCTAACAAGCTTGTGCAAATGGATAACAGAACAGGGAATAGGAGGGATAGTAAATAGACAAACATTGCTAAGAGCTACAAAATATAGGAAGTTGTAGAGAGTCATGATCGCCTATGTCCTGAATTGATATTTGGATAGTAAAGAGGGTATTAAAAAGACAAGCATTGGTAAGGACTACAAAGAACAGAAAGTTGTAGAGAGTCATGATCTCCTATGTCCTGAATTGATATTTTGATAGTAAGAGCGTATTAAAAAGACAAGCATTGGTAAGGACTACAAAGAACAGAAAGTTGTAGAGAGTCATGATCGCCTATGTCCTGAATTGATATTTTGATAGTAAGAGCGTATTAAAAAGACAAGCATTGGTAAGGACTACAAAGAACAGAAAGTTGTGGAGAATCATGATTGCCTATGTCCTTAATTGATATTTGGATAGTAAAGAGGATAGTAAAAGGACAAATATTGCTAAGAGCTACAAAGAATAGGAAGTTGTGGTGAGTCATGATCATCCACGTTCTGGATTGATATTTGGATAGTAAAAGGGATAGTAAATAGACAAACATTGCTAAGAGCTACAAAATATAGGAAGTTGTAGAGAGTCATGATCGCCTATGTCCTGAATTGATATTTTGATAGTAAGAGGGTATTAAAAAGACAAGCATTGGTAAGGACTACAAAGAACAGAAAGTTGTAGAGAGTCATGATCGCCTATGTCCTGAATTGATATTTTGATAGTAAGAGGGTATTAAAAAGACAAGCATTGGTAAGGACTACAAAGAACAGAAAGTTGTGGAGAATCATGATTGCCTATGTCCTTAATTGATATTTGGATAGTAAAGAGGATAGTAAAAAAGCAAATATTGCTAAGAGCTACAAAGAACAGAAAGTTACAGAGTCATGATCGCCCACGTCCTGAAGGGACATGGCACATTGAAGAAAAATGCTTAAAATTCTTCAAAATGAAGTCTTTTTGTTTTAGCAGCACTTTGAGGCTGCAAGATAAATGTCTAAAATTAAAAAGACAAGCATTGGTAAAGACTACAAAAGATAGGAAATTGTGGATAGTCATGATCGCCCACGTCCTGAAGGGACATGGCACATTGAAGAAAAATGCTTCAAATTCTTCAAAATGAAGTTTTTTGTTTTAGCAGCACTTTGAGGCTGCAAGATAAATGTCTAAAATTAAAAAGACAAGCATTGGTAAAGACTACAAAAGATAGGAAATTGTGGAGAGTCATGATCGCCCACGTCCTGAAGGGACATGGCACATTGAAGAAAAATGCTTCAAATTCTTCAAAATGAAGTTTTTTGTTTTAGCAGCACTTTGAGGCTGCAAGATAAATGTCTAAAAGTTAAAGAAACCTCACAACTTTTCAAATCAAATCTTCTTGATTCAAAAAGGAATTGTTTTGAACTATTTCAAGATTGACTTGCTTTATTGACAGATTTTTCAGACATCAAATCTGCTATGAAGCTTGACATCTTTCATATTTAGAATATTTTTATATTTCTTATGCATTAATTTAATTATTTTTAACTGACGTTATTAAAAAATACAACAAACATTCTTCTTACATGTCAAATATACTTTAATGTACATTAATTAACTGATTACAGAAATATGCTGGACGTGTTTGTGTGTGTACATGACTCTCCCATCGATTTCAATGTATGAGGATCTGATAACATAATTCACTTTTTATGTGTGTGTCATATATGATATTTCAGTTCTGTTAGTGACCTGCATACAAGTCCCCATGTGCAACAGCACAGATCTTAGGACATAACCTCAGGAATATTTGCTGATGCTTTTCACCATTGTCTTTCGTTTCTTAGCTGGTGAATACAATTGATTTCAAAATTTTTGATACAACCCTGGCACAAATATATCCAGTCATTTCTATCCAGAACAACTCATTTTAAGTTAGCATGAGGCATGTTGACAGCTGAGCGGTTACTCTTTAGGTTGCCTTCATACCTGAACCATGGCCATCCAATTCTCCTTTGTCCAGCTGGCTATACATGAGGACCTTAGATATTCTGGCATCACTCATCCTTACAACATGACCAACCCAACAATATATATATATATATATATATATATATATATATATAAATTAAAGCAGATATCATCAGATTGTAAGACAGCACCCACTATCACTTTAACAAAGGTGCGAAAAAGCCAAACCCTACTATTGGTCAACGCACATATATGTAAACCATAAACACACACACATACCTGCTCAAACACACTTATAGGTACACACACACACACACACACACACACACACACACACACTACAATTAACAATAGCATTAGCTGCAAAGGATGGCCATTCGTTCAAAGGCACAGTCCACGAGCAGATGTGAAAACAAGCTCTCCAACCATTCCGAAGATGAGATTTTGATCTCAAAATATTAAGGAATAATAAATAGGTAATACTCAACACCTTCTTTACCTTCCTTTATTTTACTAAATGCATTGAAATAGCCTTCAAGATCTACCCATACATCATATATGATAAAAATATAGTTTTATGGTATGCTATATTTATGGCTTAAAGTGCTCAATATCAGGAATAGAATGTATATAAATAAAAAAGTGAACATCAAAATCAACATCCAACAGTGACAGTCTGTTTCATTCTTAGATGCAATGTTTAGGCCATCAAAAATACATGTGTGGGTTAGTAAGATATAGAATGCAAACAAGATTTTTGATAAATCATAAAAGTGTAAAACTGTTTTATTGACTACGCATATTTGCCTTCATTAGATAGGTTTCTTCAGGCCAAAATGAAATAAATCTGTGTGAATATGTTTTAATATTAAATAGTTAATATTTGTTTGTTAGGCTGGCATCTTATGGTCAAATTATATATATATATATATATATATATATATATATATATATATATATTTTCTAAACATATGCTGTTAAATATAAGAGACAATGAATGTCTATTATGTTTAATCATGAGCCGTTCTAAACATATTTTTGCTTTAATTTCAGGTGAAAATAAAGACAAAAATTCTCCAACATTTGGATAATTATTTATTGGTTTTCTTCTAAGCTTTCGGCTCACATGAGCCATCTTCAGAAAGATTGTTTAAACTGAAATATTATAAAATCCACCATCACCGATGATTTTATTTTGTGTTGACATAAAACTCCGCTTGGCAATGGCAATATTTACCAAAAATAATAAACGCAGTTCTTAAGTTTGCGATGCGGTTTTATGATGTCACACTGCGGGAAAGCGCGAAATGACAACAAAACCATGTAGTCAAATGCAATGTAATATGTTATTTCCTGTTTTAAAGTTGATACATACATACAGACAAGAGGCCTAACCAAGGTTTTTTTTTTAAATGAATGATGCTTAAATTTTTTTTTGGAAGTTTATCAGAAACAAGAACTTTTAGGCATCTCCTCATGTTTGTATAAAACAATCTGAAAATTTTTTAACCTATTATGTTGATAAACTGGTGTTATCAGAGAAATAATTTTCTTTCAACAGAATCTGTATTAGCAAAATAAATAATGATTCACATTAAGCCTACGACAGGATTGATTTTTTATTTAACTGTGTTGTTATACTAATGAAAACTTAACTAATTTCAATTCAGTTTATAATTTTATTAACTTATATATTCATTTATTTTAAGGTTTGTATATCCCACATGGATTCAGTACTAATTAAGCAAAGAGCATGCAATAAACTGAAATAGCCCAATTGTATATTAATGAAAATAGAAATTTTCCAAGATGCCTTAGATAGTCACTATTCCATTGGAATCTCATCCATTATTTCAAATAAGGAGTGTCCACTATAATGGTGTTTGCAATAATAAAAATGTCAGATTAAAAAAATCTATAAATGATCCTCTCCATTAAAATAAAGACTGTTCTGTATATATATTTCCTTCCTGTTACACTTGTGGAGAGAGAGAGTGAGAGAGGCAGCACTGGCTCAGTTGATTCTCTTTACTACCAGTTATGAAAGTGCTTGTCATGTGTTTGCTCTTAAACAGTGCCTTATTATTTTATTTTTGTAATAATTTTGTCGTCAAGTAATGAAGAATATATATATATATATATAATTAAATAAGAGAATCATAGCGCTATCAGATAAGTAGACTCCTGAAAACAAGAAATTTTTTAAAAGTGATAGCTCACAACATTCATAACTTTTGATCAATTTGTGAAACTACAATAATTTTCAATTTTTTTCTTCTTCTATGTGTCCTGTCCCTTCAGGACATAGGCGATCATGGCTTTCCATGTCTCCTTATCCCTTATGGCTCTTAGCGTGCATTCTCCTGTTACATCATGCAACCCTCGTTCCATCATCTACCTGATTAGGTCCTTCAAATATGTTATCCGTTGCTTTCCCCTGTCTCATTTTCCCTCTATTTGGCCTGTTAGTATCAGGTTCTCCAAGCCCTCCTTCCTCATTGCATGTCCCAGGAACTTCAGCTGTCTCTTCCTGATGCCCAGTATTATTTTCCTTTTTGTTTCCATCATTTCTAAGACCTCATCATTGCTCACATGCTCGATCCATGAGATTCGCAGCATCCTTTTTTCTTTTTTTTTTTTAAGTATTTTAAAACACTGTTAATCTGTCATTGCATTTATAATAAAAATAAACTTGTAATTTTTTTATTTTATTCTTTTTTTAAAAAAATTTGGGATTATAACTTATGCTTTTTTCAAAATTTATGGTAATTGCCTTTAAAGGCTTCAAAAATTATCTTAGGTACGCAACCGTCCTAGTACTATATTGATTGTTTGTAATACTTAGTTTTTGATCATAATAGGGTTAGACCAGTACACATTTGTATTAAAAAGTGTTCGATACAATTAAATTGTAGAACTTTTGAATATTTCCCATTTTTTTAACAAGTTATTCTGCTACCCAGGTTTCTACCATGAGTGGTGTTTTCAGGCGATTTTTAATAACTAATAATATAATTTTAATTTATTTATATATATATATATATATAATTAGTCTGGTTCATCACACACCATCCTGGTCTTTTGAACTGAATTAGAGGTTTATCACTTGTTCCCTGTTTAGGATTGGGTTTCCGGTTCCTTCTAAATTCTACTTTAACTCTATACTTCTAATGTCCTGGCCTAAACTATGAAATTTTATTTATGGTTTATTTTTTTCCTTTTTTTTTTCTTTTCATTAATAGGAGTAGGTTGGTAGGTAGGTCCACCTATCTTCTGGTTCACACTTCTCTCCTCTCTTTTGAACAGGATTAAAGATTTATTCCTGCTTTCCTGTTTAACATTGGATTTTCAATTCCTTATAAACGTCTATAAATTCTATTCTTCTAATGTCTGCACCTAAACTTTGAAATTTTATTTTTCTTTCTTCAAAGGGATTTGTTAGATTCAACTATTATCTAGCTCACAGTCTTTTGAACATGATTAGAAGCTTATCCCTCTTTTTCTGGGTTTTTTTTTCAGTTCCTTCCAAAGTCTTCTCATTCACCTTCATTCTCAGGAGCCCCTTATAATTATATATATATATATATATATATATATATATATATTTTTTTTTTTTTTTTTTTTTTTTTTTACAGTGAGGTTCACTCTGTACAAGGCCTGGGTCCACTTGAGATAGATGGTTACATTTAAAAGGCAGTTTACATCAATAGGAGGGGAAGGTAATAGTTAACCCTTGACATGAACATATTAAGATTTTAGCAATCAGATAAACATCCTCTTGTGTGTGTAGGTATATTTAGACACCATATCTTTATTCAAATGTTTTATTGAATAATATTATAGACATATTGTGCCTACTTATTTTTATACTGATCCTTTCCAGTTGTTTAATCAGTTTTTGATGTTAAGATGAAATTCATCAAGGAAGGTGCAGTAGTTTTTTTTTTAACCCAAGTAGTTATGATTTTTTCCAAGGGTGAATTACAAACACAAACTTATTATAACTGAGTAAAACTGCAATAAAATCTGCATTCCATTGTGATAGCGGTTTTTAAAACAAACCCATGTGAATGTGCCCTGTAGTTATTTTAAAATGTTTTATTTATTTGTTATAGCTATGGAATTTTTTGCAAAACAAGCATTTCAATATAAGGGAGCTGGCTGGAAATGTAAAATCACATAAAATGTTTGTCATATGCACTTCAATACATAGCTGCTACACTTGTATTAAATTTTGTTGATTGTTGGTTGTTTCTTTTTTATATAGAAGGCCTCGAAAACTTGGTATATATATATATATATATTTTTTTTTTCACTGTACAATGTTTGATCTATGTGAATCACTAAATAAAGTACATTGGCAAAGAAATTGAATCTTAAATATTTGTTCTGTAAAAAGAATCCTTTTCCATCATTAGGCTGTGAAATATCATTATAATAAGATATTGTCATTAATTGAAAATAGCAACAATTTTAGAGTCATTGTTTATAAACAAAGTATTGCTGTCTGATTTAATCCCTTTCTTTTCAAATAAAAATAAGACTAATAATTGACTTAAAATAATTGACCATAAAATTACCTTTTTCTAGAAAGGATATGTTTCAAGCAAAATGTTTATATGATGGGAATTTTCATTCTACATCAGAAATTCCTTTCATTCCATTTATTAACAGAATTTAAAATGATTAGAGTGCCTTTTATTTTCTGTTTCAATAAATTCAAATACTCAAAAATAAATTATCAATTTATCTGGGATTTTAACAGACAAATATTAAGCTGGTATAAAGTTAATTTTTGTTTATTTGAAATTCAATTAATAAAAACCAATTATTCATGATGCCAGTAATGTTCTATTGATTACTAAAACGTCAATAAGATTTCTTTCCTTTGCTCAATCATCAAAGCACAAGATGACAAGAGGTTTTATAACTGGCGTTCACAACAGAATGTTATCACTTTAAATGTTATTGTTAGTGAATACTCATATTTGAGTAGATGCCCCATTTTTTTTTAATATTAAACTTTTTTTTGCCTATTAAAAGAAAACACTAATGTTGACAAATATAAAATTGATTATCTCTAGGATCTAACCACTGGCTAGCATTTAAAACAGAAAAAAGCTAAGCTTGGATAGGCAGGTGATGTAATGAAATATAGCACAGAATGAAAAACTGGAGAACTGAGTTTAAATTTCAGTTGGGTTCATTATATTCCCTTATGCGCAAATACCCTTGGGAAAGGTATGAATCCACCTCTTCTTCCCCTAGCTATGGGTTAATTTGAAAGTGGCTTGGACTATTTACACTTTACATCATTTGCAGGTTGTTTAGGAACACTTTTTGTTCCCAACATTGTAAAATGCCATTACTTTAAATGTTATTTTTAGTCATTACCCATATTTGAATAGACACTGTTTATTTATTAAACAGTATAAATATTTTGTTTACTGGCCTGAATATTTAAAAAATGTTATTAAAGAAAAAATATGATCTCTCTGGCAAGATTTGAACTTGTGTCACTGTGAATAGACAAAAACTTGTTGGAATTGATGTCTAGAATATTCAGGTTGGTAGACAATAAATAAATATACTGTTTAATAAATAAAGCATTGACTCAAATATGAGTATACATTAAAAACAACGTTTAAAGTGATAAAAATCTGCCAGATTGATTAATAAAAATATTATTAAAACTTACTATTATTTCTAAATGACTAAAAATTTTTACTAAAAAAAATATGTTGTTTACAAAATTAAGCAGATTGAAAATGTTGATGAATTCGTTACAAGAAAGATTTCACTTAAAGGCATGTTTTAGACTTTGCTTGATTAGCAAGGCTGCTTTGTGGCCAAGTCTGTTAAGGCATGTCAGATCTAACAATAGTTTCCCTCTGCCCTGAGAGACACAGGTTTGTCACAGCCTCCTTGCACCTGCTGGTTATAATTTTTAGTAAATGGGTGACCTTGATCTCATATGCAAAAATCAGCAACCAGGATATGTTGCTAACTGCTGATCCCCTCAGCATTATTCTTGCCAAAATATGTCTCTGGGGTCCAGGGAGTAGGACCTTCCTAGGAACTTAGCTAGTGTTTGAATGCTTAAGTCCTTACTTTTTGTTTTCTCCTTCCTCTCCCTTTTCATAGATGACAGATGGCTTTGTTATTTGGAAGTACCAGATATCTTTAGGTGCTGGGATCTCACTCAGGTAACTGAGAACTTCTGCCACACACTGATTTTTTTTTGGTGGTGGTGGTGGTGGTGGTGGGGGGGTCTCATAACTAACATTTGATTATTTTCATGTGTACATATATTTATTCCATTGTATAAATCATCATTTGTAATATTATTAACCCTCTCTCACTTTTTTGTAAATAAAGTTTACATGATAGAACTGTGCAAGTGGATTTTTGTGATTTTAGTGTGACAGTCATGTGTGCATATGTTATGGTGGATGAGATATTGTCAGTGTGAATGGTTTATCAAAATAGACTAGCTAAGTTTAGATTAAGACTAGAGATGACCAAATCATTCCCCATCCCCAATTTAGCCCTTGTGGCCCATTTGTATCTTAAAATTTCTGCAATAAATATTCGGATCAAAGTGTAGTATCTGGTCTCATATACTCGCTTTCCACTCACCAGCCACCTCCAACTAGGTGTATGCTTTGTTTGTGATCCCGCGACCAGCACTTGACTCCTGAAGTGCATTACATCTTAGTTAGCAGCCAATCTTGCTTTAGGTTTGACTGCTTCAGAAGTGGAACGGTCTAGTCTGCTCATGATCCTGCTATCCGCAGCCAATCAGTGAAGGTGACAATGACTGTTCAAGTCCGAATGCTGTAGCTTTTGCATTTGCTAGTTTGCAGTGATCCTGTTTAACCACAGTTGAATCCTGCAAGGGACGCGAAACATGATCTAGCCTGAGCTGATCCTGCTAACTGCTACCAACATTCCAACCTTTTCTGATTTTTACTACTGTTTGTTCGTTGATTTTACTTCAATAAAAATTGACATTGAAACTCAACATCTTTGCTCCTCATCTCTTCATTGTCTTTGCTGTTTTCACACAGACAAAAAGTTTGCGGGGGTGATACACACACCTTATATTGGCTCTGTAACAGGTTCAAATCCTGCCAGAGAGTGCATATTTTCCACTAATTTCTCAAATATTCAGGCTGGTAGACAAAAATAAATAAATGTACTGTTTAATAAATAAATGGAACGTCTATTCAAATATGAGTATTACCTAAAAATAACATTTAAAGTGATAAATATATATCAGGTCCTCTGCGCAAGCTATAGGACTATGGTATAAATGGATGCTTGTTCAATCTAATCCAATCATTTTTTCTTTAATAAGGTTTCTCAATCATTCAGGTTGGTAAACAAATATAAATAAATATACTCTTTAATAGATAAATGGAGCGTCTATTCAAATATGAATATCCACTAAAAACAACATTTAAAGTGATAAATATATATCAGGTCCTCTGCGCAAGCTATAGGACTATGGTATAAATGGATGCTTGTTCAATCTAATCCAATCATTTTTTCTTTAATAAGGTTTCTCAATCATTCAGGTTGGTAAACAAATATAAATAAATATACTCTTTAATAGATAAATGGAACGTCTATTCAAATATGAATATCCACTAAAAATAACATTTAAAGTGATAAATATATATCAGGTCCTCTGCGCAAGCTATAGGACTATGGTATAAATGGATGCTTGTTCAATCTAATCCAATCATTTTTTTCTTTAATAAGGTTTCTCAATCATTCAGGTTGGTAAACAAATATAAATAAATATACTCTTTAAAAGATAAATGGAACGTCTACTCAAATATGAATATCCACTAAAAATAACATTTAAAGTGATAAATATATAATCAGGTCCACTGCGCAAGCTATAGGACTATGGTATAAATGGATGCTTGTTCAATCTAATCCAATCATTTTTTCTTTAATAAGGTTTCTCAATCATTCAGGTTGGTAAACAAATATAAATAAATATACTCTTTAAAAGATAAATGGAACGTCTACTCAAATATGAATATCCACTAAAAATAACATTTAAAGTGATAAATATATAATCAGGTCCACTGCGCAAGCTATAGGACTATGGTATAAATGGATGCTTGTTCAATCTAATCCAATCATTTTTTCTTTAATAAGGTTTCTCAATCATTCAGGTTGGTAAACAAATATAAATAAATATACTCTTTAAAAGATAAATGGAACGTCTACTCAAATATGAATATCCACTAAAAATAACATTTAAAGTGATAAATATATAATCAGGTCCACTGCGCAAGCTATAGGACTATGGTATAAATGGATGCTTGTTCAATCTAATCCAATCATTTTTTCTTTAATAAGGTTTCTCAATCATTCAGGTTGGTAAACAAATATAAATAAATATACTCTTTAAAAGATAAATGGAACGTCTACTCAAATATGAATATCCACTAAAAACAACATTTAAAGTGATAAATATATATCAGGTCCTCTGCGCAAGCTATAGGACTATGGTATAAATGGATGCTTGTTCAATCTAATCCAATCATTTTTTCTTTAATAAGGTTTCTCAATCATTCAGGTTGGTAAACAAATATAAATAAATATACTCTTTAAAAGATAAATGGAACGTCTACTCAAATATGAATATCCACTAAAAACAACATTTAAAGTGATAAATATATAATCAGGTCCACTGCGCAAGCTATAGGACTATGGTATAAATGGATGCTTGTTCAATCTAATCCAATCATTTTTTCTTTATTAAGGTTTCTCAATCATTCAGGTTGGTAAACAAATATAAATAAATATACTCTTTAAAAGATAAATGGAACGTCTACTCAAATATGAATATCCACTAAAAACAACATTTAAAGTGATAAATATATAATCAGGTCCACTGCGCAAGCTATAGGACTATGGTATAAATGGATGCTTGTTCAATCTAATCCAATCATTTTTTCTTTAATAAGGTTTCTCAATCATTCAGGTTGGTAAACAAATATAAATAAATATACTCTTTAAAAGATAAATGGAACGTCTATTCAAATATGAATATCCACTAAAAATAACATTTAAAGTGATAAATATATATCAGGTCCTCTGCGCAAGCTATAGGACTATGGTATAAATGGATGCTTGTTCAATCTAATCCAATCATTTTTTCTTTAATAAGGTTTCTCAATCATTCAGGTTGGTAAACAAATATAAATAAATATACTCTTTAAAAGATAAATGGAACGTCTACTCAAATATGAATATCCACTAAAAACAACATTTAAAGTGATAAATATATATCAGGTCCTCTGCGCAAGCTATAGGACTATGGTATAAATGGATGCTTGTTCAATCTAATCCAATCATTTTTTCTTTAATAAGGTTTCTCAATCATTCAGGTTGGTAAACAAATATAAATAAATATACTCTTTAATAGATAAATGGAACGTCTATTCAAATATGAATATCCACTAAAAATAACATTTAAAGTGATAAATATATATCAGGTCCTCTGCGCAAGCTATAGGACTATGGTATAAATGGATGCTTGTTCAATCTAATCCAATCATTTTTTCTTTAATAAGGTTTCTCAATCATTCAGGTTGGTAAACAAATATAAATAAATATACTCTTTAAAAGATAAATGGAACGTCTACTCAAATATGAATATCCACTAAAAACAACATTTAAAGTGATAAATATATAATCAGGTCCACTGCGCAAGCTATAGGACTATGGTATAAATGGATGCTTGTTCAATCTAATCCAATCATTTTTTCTTTAATAAGGTTTCTCAATCATTCAGGTTGGTAAACAAATATAAATAAATATACTCTTTAATAGATAAATGGAACGTCTATTCAAATATGAGTATTACCTAAAAATAACATTTAAAGTGATAAATATATATCAGGTCCACTGCGCAAGCTATAGGACTATGGTATAAATGGATGCTTGTTCAATCTAATCCAATCATTTTTTCTTTAATAAGGTTTCTCAATCATTCAGGTTGGTAAACAAATATAAATAAATATACTCTTTAATAGATAAATGGAACGTCTATTCAAATATGAATATCCACTAAAAATAACATTTAAAGTGATAAATATATATCAGGTCCTCTGCGCAAGCTATAGGACTATGGTATAAATGGATGCTTGTTCAATCTAATCCAATCATTTTTTCTTTAATAAGGTTTCTCAATCATTCAGGTTGGTAAACAAATATAAATAAATATACTCTTTAATCGATAAATGGAACGTCTACTCAAATATGAATATCCACTAAAAACAACATTTAAAGTGATAAATATATATCAGGTCCACTGCGCAAGCTATAGGACTATGGTATAAATGGATGCTTGTTCAATCTAATCCAATCATTTTTTCTTTAATAAGGTTTCTCAATCATTCAGGTTGGTAAACAAATATAAATAAATATACTCTTTAATAGATAAATGGAGCGTCTACTCAAATATGAATATCCACTAAAAATAACATTTAAAGTGATAAATATATATCAGGTCCACTGCGCAAGCTATAGGACTATGGTATAAATGGATGCTTGTTCAATCTAATCCAATCATTTTTTCTTTAATAAGGTTTCTCAATCATTCAGGTTGGTAAACAAATATAAATAAATATACTCTTTAATAGATAAATGGAACGTCTATTCAAATATGAATATCCACTAAAAATAACATTTAAAGTGATAAATATATATCAGGTCCTCTGCGCAAGCTATAGGACTATGGTATAAATGGATGCTTGTTCAATCTAATCCAATCATTTTTTCTTTAATAAGGTTTCTCAATCATTCAGGTTGGTAAACAAATATAAATAAATATACTCTTTAATCGATAAATGGAACGTCTACTCAAATATGAATATCCACTAAAAACAACATTTAAAGTGATAAATATATATCAGGTCCACTGCGCAAGCTATAGGACTATGGTATAAATGGATGCTTGTTCAATCTAATCCAATCATTTTTTCTTTAATAAGGTTTCTCAATCATTCAGGTTGGTAAACAAATATAAATAAATATACTCTTTAATAGATAAATGGAGCGTCTACTCAAATATGAATATCCACTAAAAACAACATTTAAAGTGATAAAAACTGTTAGATTGATAGAATCCATTACCTGACAAAAAATAGAATGCTATGTTTATCAATGAAAAGGAAACAGATTACAAAACAAAGGATATGTCTTATTTAAAGCCTTCAAAGTAGGCCTATCAGTAATCTTTCAAAGTAAATAGTATACAAAGTGCTTTAAAAATAGGACGCATTTAAAAAAAATCTATTAAAGTCTATTAGAACATTTCCTAGGTATTTAAATTTTTACACCTGCTTGATTTTAGAATCCCCAACCTGTACTTGGCATTTTGGGCTCCTCTTTTTGCTGATGACCAGGCATTCAGTTTTCTTGAAGTTTATATTTAGTCCTTTCTTCCACCTAATTCTAAAGTGTGTTACCTGAAGGGTATAAAATTTCTAATAGTCTAATAACTGAACATACTTAAAAGATGAAACATGCATATTAACAATTGAATATATAGTTTAAATGCTGCATAATTTTTACATCTTAGAGCGTCTACTCAAATATGAATATCCACTAAAAACAACATTTAAAGTGATAAAAACTGTTAGATTGATAGAATCCATTACCTGACAAAAAATAGAATGCTATGTTTATCAATGAAAAGGAAACAGATTACAAAACAAAGGATATGTCTTATTTAAAGCCTTCAAAGTAGGCCTATCAGTAATCTTTCAAAGTAAATAGTGTACAAAGTGCTTTAAAAATAGGATGCATTTTAAAAAAATCTAATGAAGTCTATTATGTTTTGCATTTCTTTGTGGGTGTAGTAGTAGTAGTCATAGTACAGCTCTCTGTGTCCTTTGTGACAACAGGGTTTTTTTCCTCCCCTTATTTCTCCAGTTAATTTCTATTTATACTTGTCTACTAACTTGTACACAATACTACAGTCTAAAATTAGCAGAAAAAAAAAAGATATTCAAACTGTAATTGATCTTGATTTGATTCAATGGTTAAACCGAGTCTGAGATTTTTAAAAAGTCACAATCTAAGAAAGGTGAGAAAATTCATATTTTATAACTGGATGAAGACTTTTCAGTTGGCTGCCATACACTTGTAAACTTTGAAATACTCAAATTTTAAACAGGGAGTTTGGACCGACAAGACTAATCTTTTCTAATCTTTACTATTGAACACTGTATGTTTAGGTAGGTCTCTCTATGGTTCTTCTTTTTCTTTTGGCTGTTCAAAACCAGTTTTTGGTTTTTTTCTTTTTATTGTGAATTTTGACTTGTGTATTCTGGTTTAGATTGTGAAAGGTTGAGGCAGGTGAAAATTTAACCTTGTATGAATATTCAACATATCTATAAGGAAAAATGAAACAAGCAGATAAAGTTTAAATTCTAAATTTTTAAAAAAATTCAATTTCTTCTTTTGAAGACAGTTTTCTGATGACCGGAAATAGATGAGACAGAGAAAGATTTCTCAATGATTCCTCTTACTACTTTGACACAGACTTTTACTCTGACTGCCAATTTGAACTAATTGATACGTTGTCCTTTTATTTATAGCTTAGTACACAAGAATAGTAGACACATGAATTCTTTCTTCTTTATGTTCTGTGTCCCTTCAGGATGTAGGTGATCATAGACCCCCATTTACCCTAATCCCTTGTTGCTCTTAACACTTTTCCTCTTGATATCTCCCCCAAACCCTGCTCCACCATCCACTTGCTTCCCCTGTCTCTCCCCTTCCCCTTTATACATCTTGTGAGTATTAGATTCTCCAAGCCTTTCTTTCTCATTACATGTCCCAGAAACTTCAACTGTCTCTTCCTGATGTTAAGTATAAGTTTCCTTTTCATTTGCATCCTCTTCAAAACCTTGTTGTTACTCACATGTTTGGTCCATGGTATCTTCAGCATCCTTCTGTAGATCCACATTTTTCTTGCTTCAAGTCTCCATTTTTAAGATCTTCCAGCATTTGTTGCCATACAGGAGGACAGTCATCATGTAAAAGTCCAGTACTCCTTTTTTTTTTGTTCTTAATGAAATCTTCCTGTCTCTCAATACTCTGCTTTGCTTGTGAAATGTGCCCTTTTAAGATCTTCCAGCATTTGTTGTCATACAGGAGGACAGTCATCATGTAAAAGTCCAGTACTCCTTTTTTTTTTTGTTCTTAATGAAATCTTCCTGTCTCTCAATACTCTGCTTTGCTTGTGAAATGTGCCCTTTGGATCTCAGTGTCGCACTTTCCGATCTGTTAGAACATTTCCTAGGTATTTAAATTTTTACACCTGTTTGATTTTAGTATCCCCCACCTGTACTTGGCATTTTGGGCTCCTCTTTTTGCTGATGACCAGGCATTCAGTTTTCTTGAAGTTTATATTTAGTCCTTTCTTCCACCTAATTCTAAAGTGTGTTACCTGAAGGGTATAAAATTTCTAATAGTCTAATAACTGAACATACTTAAAAGATGAAACATGCATATTAACAATTGAATATATAGTTTAAATGCTGCATAATTTTTATCTTTTTCCTGCAAATTGTAATTTAATTATATTTTATTTTAAATTGGTATCCACTCAATAGAGATACTGTAACTTAATAATAATTTTCAATAAAGAGGATTTTATTTTGTCTGAAATTGATTAATTAATAGAATATGTTTTAATGTATTTGCTATAATTTAAATTCATTTAAATTTGCTCATTTTACCAATCTTGATTTACGCAATTTTTAAAAGTTTTTCTTCACAAACAACAGTATATATATATGTGTGTGTGTGTGTGTGTGTGTGTAAGTAACATTGTTATGTTTATTGATATAAAAAAAAGAATTCCTTTAGAAAGGTATAAATCCACCTCTTCTCCCCCCAGCTGTGGGTTAATTAATGTCTTGTATCAGTAAATCATTATTAGCTTAAAAAACATTCTTACAATCTATAAAATGTTTTCTAGCTTTAAATAACCTGCAAAAGGTTGATAAGCCAGGAAAAACAAACAAATCAATCTAAGAGATTATGAAGAATGCAAAACCAAACTGACAGACAAAAATGGAGATGATTTCAATTAACAAATATCTCATCACTATTAGGGAATTCATAAGTTACAATAAATTTACTGGGCTGTAACTATCGGTATATTAATCCTGTAGTATCTACTGGCTTTCCTAATTGTAATATACATCATACCACTCCTCCCACCATCAAAAAAAAAAAAAATTAAATTATGCTTAACCCAATTTAACAATAAAAGTTGTAAAGGAGCAATAAACCATCTAATTCAGTATCCCTCTACATTGAGGAGCTTTTGGGCCTTGTATTAGGTAAACTGTAGTAAAAAAAGTTGTAAAGCCATCTACTTTGAGTGGCTTTTGGGCCTTTTATTGGATGTGCGTTGTGGTGCAGTGGATATCAGCTGGAAACAAGAAATCGGGGAACTGAGTTCAAATTCCAGTTGAATTCATTGCATTCACTTACGCGCAAATACCCTTGGGAAAGGTATTAATCCATCTATTCCTTCCAGTTATGAGACAGATTGGGTTCTATAGCCTTGGCTGACAACCAGTCTACCGCAAAAAGCAATGGCAACCTACTACAGGATAATCTTCTGCCCAGTCAGTCATGTCTCTTTCGAGACATGATCGCCCAAGCGTGTTTCACGTATGGCACTTAGCTGACTGATTGGATGAACTATAGTAAAAAAAAAACTCAAAGTAACAAGCCTTAAGGTAACAATTTTGCTTTCATCACCATCCATTCTTTTATTTCCTTTGCTTTTCATTTTTCTCTAACTTTCTTACTATCTACTTTCCCTCTCCACAGCTTCTTTTCCACATTCTGTTGACATAAGGAAATGAAGAAATTAGCAATTGATTCAATGTATGTACGTCACTTTTTACAGATTGTACACATTCAAGGCACAAGTGCTGAAAAGCAACAATTTGATCCTAGATGAACATACAAATACTCTGATCCTAGACCCATGGTTCCCAACATGGGGTGCATGCACTATGAGGGGCGGGAGGTTTTTTTTAAGGAGGCAATTCGAGAATGAGTTATTAACAGTTAATGTTTTTTAGTGAGTCTTTGTATGTATTAACTCACACACACATTTATACTATGTATCTACAAAAGTCATACATAAAAATATCTGCGCATATGTATGTACATGTATAATGACTTATGTACTTTATATATATGTATGCTAAAGATCAAATGCAGACCAAATATGGATTGGAATATGACAAGATGATAAAATAAACAACAAATATGACATGTATATCAATATGACATGTATATCAATCTAACATGTTTCACTTTTATTAAAGCTTCATCAAAGATTGAGAGAAAACAGACATAAAAGACAGAATGGTATTTTTAATTTTGTTTGGGTCACTTCGTGTTGGTCAGACATATGTCACGTGCATTAAAACTATAAATAATCTAATATGTATGTAAGTTTGTGAAGATTCTTGTATATTTTACTGGGCATCAGATGATAATGTGTTTATAACTGTGTAGGTGTGTCTGTTTAGTGGGGGTTCTGATGTCTTCACCTTTGTGCAGTCAACTCAGCACAGTGAAATGTCATAAGTTTCTCATTTCTGGCTGATCACTTTAAGCATGTATTCTTTGTATTAGATACGAGATATGAGTTAGATTCATTAACAATGGATTCAAAGAAAGATGTCGATGTAACGCAATATTTTAGGCATGTGTTTATAGTTAGTAATAATGTTATTAAGTTTTCAAAGTATTTTCTCCTTAAAGAATTATGTTCTTTTTTTAATTAGGGTCGCATTAGTGAAAAAACAAAGTTATGTCCAGCATTGTTTCCATGCAATTCGAGAGAGATTGTTTGTCTAAATGTAAGAAAGCACCAGAAAAAAAATTATTTTGAGTAGATACTCTGTTTTTAATTAAACTACTGGCCTGAATAATTTGAGAAATTTTGTTAGGAAAATATGTGCCATTTGGCAGGATCTGAACCTGCAATCCATAACATAGAGGAAGCCATTAATTTATCTGACACATCTTAGACTGCTTGACTACAAATAATTTCAGTTTAAACAAAGTAAAATCAAGCCTTATAGACATAAATTTCCAATTTCTTGTAATATTTATCACTGCTCTAAAAGTTTATCTTAATATAAAGAAATGTAAAGAGACAAAGCCAGTATATATATATATATATATATATAATCTGTTTGACCATTATTTTCAATAAATAGTCATATCTGAGTAGATACTGTTTTTAATTAAACAGTGTGTGTGTGTATATATATATATATATATATATATATATATATAATGTTTTAGGCATGTATTTATATTTGGTAATAATGTTATTAAGTTTTAAAAGTATTTTCTCCTTAAAGAATTACGTGCTTTTTTAATTAGGGTGACATTAGTGAAAAAACAAAGTTATGTCCAGCATAGTTTCTATGCAATCTGAGAGAGATTGTTTGTCTAAATGCAAAAAAGCACCAGAGAAAAACAAACACACACACATACACACACACATTAGTTAGCATTGGCAGTGATAGTCTGGTATGCTAGAATTGGTGCATACATGAGATTTAAAGGGTCAGTAATTGATCTCAAGATAAAAGACAAATGGCCAGGCTAAAAAGCAAAGAGTGATATCTAAGTGGTGGCTCAGATGAGGTAGAAATAGAATGAGTAGATGAAAAGGCAACAGGTTGCCAAAGGAAAAATTTTAAAATTAAAAATTAAGAATTTAAATGTAAAGTCAATAGTTATCTCCCATCCCACTAACCCGCATCCTCTCTCTCATGCTCCTTTCTCCGTTCACTCCACTCTTATCAGTATTCTCATCCTTTTCTTACCCACTTCCTGACACCCCCTCTAACATGTCACTCTTTCTCATAACTTTCCTCCTGTGTAACCCCTGCAAAATAGTGGCAGTAAAATGCCTTGCTTGGGGTGATATCATTATAAAAAAAAAAGAAGTTTGCAATATCAAATATAAAAACAAATTAAACTAGTTTTGTTAGTTAGGGTTGAAAATAGTAAGTAATTCATTCAAAGCATATCTATTAATTATTCTATTATGTTATTGGTTTTTTTAAATGCCATGTCTGTTTATCTCTTTAAGACATGGATTCCTTAACTTACTATATAAGAACTACCACGCTTTCTTGAGAAAGATAAGAGTGTGGCTTCCTTGTTTCTTCATGATTCGGAATTTAGAGTTTTCCTTCTGAGACTGGTTACTACCCAAAGCTAGAGAGACTAATCAAAACTGCTATTTAACCTATAGCTAGGAACATTATTATTATACAAGGGTCATTCAATAAATAAGGTGAATTTTTCTAATACAGATAGAAGCTTTCTTTTTTTTATTTTCATTTTTCAATGTAGTCTCCCCGCAGTGTCACACACTTTTCTCATCTGTGCACAAGCTTCTGTATTTCCTCAGCGTAAAAATCTCTGGACTGATGTCTCAGCCAATCACTTACAGCACTTTTGACTTCATCGTCACTTTCAAACTTCTTTAAACAATTTATCCTACTTGTAGAGATTTTTTTGGCTGAAACATGTGGCACCATACAGAGTTGATGTTTTCCCATGAATTTCAACTGGTTTGCACCCTTCAGCAACTAAAATCTTAATAACTGACCTATGTTCAATCCTGGAGCATGCTTCTTGGTTGGCTATCTTTGTTAATCTCCAAAACTCTCAAAGTGTTTTTTCAATCTGCAAAAAAAATTAAATCCCTTTGAAAAAGAAGTAAGGGAAAAAAAAATTAAAAAAAAGTAAGGCTCTATCTGTATTAGAAGTCTTTATACCGAAAAATTTACCTTATTTATTGAATGACCCTCATATTTATTATTATATTCTAAGTCATTATTGGCAAATGGATAAAACTCTCAGAGTGTTTTATAGAAATACCTTTTCAGCATACAGTACTTTTCTTTAATTGAGAAATTAAAATCTCATCAGGGAAATTTATAAGTAACAATCTATTTACTCTTCTTCTAGACTAGTTTTAATGGTGGCCCGGTAAAAAATTCTTTCTTGGAAGAATCAACTGAACCAAGAAAATGTGTTCAACTTTATGATGATTTCTTTCTTTTGATATATAATAAAAAAATTTGGTTTAAAAATAAATCCATTCTTTATACTAGCAGTATAGCACTGCGTTGCGCGGTTGTAATGAAAGCTTTAAAACTAATCCATGGTCCTGGAGCTCAGACTCTTTGGACGTTGGCACGAAAGACTAAAAAGCAATAAAAGTCAGTATAACAAGTTCTTCATGTATTAAGTTTGAAGAAAGTTGAGATTTTGTTGGCATATTACACAAGTTTTTCTTGTATCTTTGTTATCCTGATTGCCTATAAGCATCATTTTTGCAAATGATTTTATTCTTATGGACATGAATAGATATTTTACTAGCAGTATAGCCCGGCGTTGCTCAGGTGTAATGAAGGCTTTAAAACTAATTCATGGTCCTGGAGCTCAGACTCTTTGGACGTTGGCACGAAAGACTAAAAAGCAATAGTTGTTTCCAGTTAAAGCGAAACCGTACACTGAAAGAAAAATGAATGGATGTAAGTCAAATTGTGATTTCCTGGTATCGATATCAAATAAGTTTTATTTGTCGTAAACTGAATTGTGAAGGCTAAATAAGTCCTCTGAGTAAATGGTATCATGGCTGAGACTAAGAACTACAATTATACCTACTTAGAGTCAAACCCAAAGCAAAAACTAAAATAAAAGGGCTGAAAAAAAAAAAAATACCGACATACAGGCAGATAAACAGACACACAAACATCTTGCCTTTTATATATATATATTATCAATTTTCTGCACTATTGTAAGAACTGCAACCTTGAAACTTCTGAATATCATTTCTTATGTCTTTGTCTATGAGTGTATCAAATTTGATTAAAATCGGACCACTCCTTCTATAACCCAATTTTTTCGATTATAGGTTTCCAATATTTATTGGGGGTACCTCAACACAAAACCTAGCTAAGAACACTCGCAGATGCTTATAGTATAACTGTGCAAATTCTCAAGAAAATCAGTTCGGCCATTTTGGAGTCTATAGGTAATGGACACACAGAGTTCCATTTATAAATAAGTTTAGATAGATTAGATATATATATATTTCATTAGTAACAATGCATCAAAAGTTTGGTTCTTAAATTCTTTCTTCAAATTACAAGACAATAGAACCTATTTCTCTTAAGCAGAGATTAAATTATATACAGATTAAGGATTTATCATGTCAACCATTTTCATTCAGTGTTCTGTTGAGAGAAAAAAAAATCCACTGATGATTTTACAATAAAAATGGCTAGATACAGCCATAAGTTTGAAAATAACAGCTTCTTTTCTCACACTTCTCTCTTGTGGAACTATCTTCTGGCTTCCTGCCAAGTTTATTATGTTTGATCATCAAAAATTTAGAAGTAATGTCTCTCTTCTCAATTCCAGTTCTTTTATTGTTTTTGCTCTTTAATATTCTTTCCTTATATTCTTTCACACTCAGTAATCCTACCCATGTATTTTAGTGGCTTTATTGCCTTGCTTAGGATGAAATGATAAAAAAAGAAAAAGGAATTTGCATTTTATTAACAAGTGTTTGAACAAAAACAAACTAAATAGACTTATTGTTACGTTTATCACATTCAGTAAAAGATTTTCACTCTACTTAATAACAACCCTTTCCCTTAGGACTTTGAAAAAAAAAATTGTATTGAAGATATCAATTGTAGTAGATATGTCACAGAGAATATAAGAAAGGAAAAAATATATAAAGGAAATCTAGGCACAGTAGTACCAAGAATGGAACCGTGCAGTTTTTCCTTTGGTTCCTGACTTAAAATACTTATTGATTTTCCTGATAGACAGTACTTAGCTCCATTCGACTGAATGGTCTCAATAATTCTGCACTCATCTATGATGGAGAAATATCTAGTGTTCTTTGTTGTCTCTGTGCACTGTTGCTCTGAACAGACTCCATTTCAGGTGAGAACCTGATTTGTTTAGAATACATTGGCAGTCTCAAAATACACAGCCACTTCCAACATAGAAATGGATTTAAAGCAAAAAAATAAATAAATAAAAATAAAGTATATGTACCGACCAATAAACAGTTAAAGAAATTATAGGCAATGTTTGTAGATAATTCAGAAATTCGGTGACTGAGAATGTATGCGTTTTGTAATATCTAATTGCTGCCTTTGACCTCACGAGTTATCTAATACCAACTTCACACAACATCAGGCACAGTGAAACTGACATCTGAAAATATCTATAGAACAAGTTCTTCAGATGCCAAGTTGGTTTCTCAAGAATATCTTAACATCAAAACAATCAAAGAATGATATATATGAAAATATGATTTGTGGTACAAAACTTCATTACCGCCATGAATAGGCAAAAAATTATCATCATTACCCCCCCCCACCACCACCACCATGATGATGATAATTAAAAAATAAAGGTGAAAAACAGGCTAGCTAACCGATTTTGAACCTCACTCAACAAAGCTAAATCAAGGTGAATAAATAATTATTTAAGGACAGAATAGGATGTAAGGAAGGGGGAAACAGAAAAAAAAATTCCTAAATTAAAATGAGTTGGAGGCCAAATTTATGTGTGGACGCATTTTCTATCCTAAGTTTGTCACTTTCACATTACAAATTTAAAATGTTGGAGGCCACTTATATTCAATCATTAAAACCTCCTCTGTGTAAACAGAAGGAACTAAATGTCTTACGACTATATTACAGCCTGTTTTGGAATGGTATAAGAAACTCTGTATTAAAGATTCATTTGATTTTTCTGATTTCATACAGTGTTATCTATTAACCAGCAAATTTATGTGTTCTTATGACATTTCTAGCCTTTTTACCTGTGTCCCTTTAGCTGAAACTATTGATATACGTGCTGATGTATTATATCGTAGTTAGTTGTCACCCCTGGTTATTCCTGAGGAGATATTTGTTGAATTGATGCAATTTGACATGATTACCATTGAATTTAGTTTTGACAGCATCATGTATAGACAAATTGATGGGGTTTCAATAAGTTCTCCTTTGGGACCCATTTTAGCAAACATCTTTTCTGACTTCAGTTTACCAAAAACCAACATTTATTGGTTTGTATACAAGGTGGAATTCTTTTTGTCACCAAAAACGTAAAATTAACTTAATTAACACCCTTACTCATAGGGCCTTGAAGATTTGCTCTAAAACAAAGTTAGATGAGGAACTCAGGTTTATTACTACTAATCTCTGTAATAATGCCTGTCCATTGAACGTTGTCCAATCGATAATTAAGAATAAGGTATTAAAGTTCAACAAAGTTAAACCAGCTTCTGTGCAAAGATGTCCTGTATAATTGTGCCTCCCTTGGCTGGGTTCTATTAGTTATAAATTTCCCAAGTGTATATCCATTGCAGTTCGACATTGTTACTTTGTGGCTAATATTTGTGTTGTTTTTTCTGTTAAATCTGCTTTTTCTTCCATAGGGAAGGATGTTCTATCCCTACATCACAATAGTTCTTTAATTTATGTTTAAATGTAGTTGTGGATTGCAATACATAGAGAACTACCCAAAGATTAGATGCCAGAATTAAACAATACATACCTACAAAAATCTGTAATTTGAACTATACTTTCTCAGATAGGGCTGACCAATACACACAGGTCTGCTATTGCGAAACACCTTATAATTAACTATAATTGTGCTGCTGACTTGTGTGGACACATTTTCCATCCTAAGTTTGTTACACTTAAGTTACCACCTTAAAGTGTTGGAGGCCATTCAGAATTTTTTTTTCTCCCCCTTACATCCTGTTCTGTTCTTAAATAATTATTTATTCACCTTGATTTAGCTCTGTTGAGCGAGGTGCGAAGCCGGTTAGCTAGCCCATTTTTTCAGTTTTATTTTTAAAATATTATCATCATGGGTGATAATAATAGTAATTTTTGTCTATTCACAGCGATAATGATATATATAAAGTTTTCTGCTTGGACTTACGTTGGCTTACTTGGTGTTGTGAGCAGGCCAATTTTGTAGTAAAAACACAAGAAAAGACTTCAAAAGAGGATCTGGATAGAGAAAGGAAAAGGGTCTCACTGTACCACCAAAAATGCATGACTCACTGCAGCACACTGCCTGTTCTTTCAAGAGAATCATTAAATACTACCTGCACTTATAAATGTTTATCAGCTGATAATATTATAAGGATTAATCATGTGCATGTGCACTCGTTGTACTGCAAATGACCACCAATATGTGAAACACAAAAAGCATTGTGCTCACCTTAGCTTCAGATTTTTTTTTTTGTTTAATCATGTCACCCCAAGCAAGGCATTCCACTGCCACTATAGTGCAGGGGGTTACATGAGTTAGGATGTACATAGGGGGAGAGTTGGAGAGAATGGGAGGGTTAGTGTGTTAGGAGGTGTCTACTGACCTTACATTTAAACTCCTGGAGGTTATAGCTGTCGAGGAAGCAAGCATGCGGAAGGGAATTCCACAGGTGGGAAGTGCGAGAAAAGAAGCTGTTGGAGTAGAAATTGCGGTTACATTTCATCGGTTTCACTGTAAAAGGGTGGGACCTAGTTGCCAAACTAGGTCTCATGCAAACTCACACCTAGGGGGCACCAGTGATTTAAGTTCATCAGAGCAGAAGCCATGAAAGTATTTATAGAAGAGGCACAGGGAAGCCACGTCACGCCGGTGAGAGAGTGACTGCAGGCGGTCAGCTAAGTCGGTATCAATCACGTTACAGATTCTTCGCTGTATTTTGTCAAGAAGCCCGAGGAGAATAGTAGGGGCACCCGACCAGATGTGGCAACAGTATGGTAAGTGAGTTGGAAATTCATCACACATGAATCAAGCAAAGTCTGATATAAGATGATATTAGCAAATCTCAATAAGTGTAGGAAGATGTTAGTTGGCTGCTAATCTATGCATTGTCCTTTCTGCCCAACTGTTATTACATATCTTGGTATATAAAATTCTACACCAAACAATTATCCTCTAAAGGACAACTTTCACTACTCCTACAATTGGAGAAGGGAGTAGAATTATAATGAGAACTATCATTACCAACTTTTAGCATATTATGCTTTTTTTCTTTAACAACCCCTCCCTGGTCTTTTGAACAGAAGTAGAAGTTTATTCCTTGTTTCCTGTTTATGACTGGGTTTCTGGCTCCTTCTAAAATCTATTTCTATATTATACTTCTAACATCTCTGCCTAAACTCTGGAATTTATACTATTTATTTTTTTAATAACTTATCATCTGATTCTTTTGAACAAGTCAGTCAGTCAGTTAAGTGCCATACGTGATACACGCTTGGGCGATCATGTCTCGAAAGAGACATGACTGACTGGGCTGAAGATTATCCAGCAGTAGGTTGCCATTGCTTTCTGCGGTAGACTGATTGCCGACCAAGGCTATAGAACACAGTCTGTCCCGTTATTTGACTCATAACTGGAAGGAAGAGATGGATTAATACCTTTCCCAAGGGTATTTGCGCGTAAGTGAATACAATGGATTCAACTGGAATTCAAACTCGGCTCCCCGGTTTCTCGTTCCGAGCCGATATCCACTGTACCACAATGCACAAGAGGTTTATCTTATGTTTCCTGTTTAGGATTGGGTTTCTGGTTCTTTCTTCAATCTTCTCCTTCTCTTTCACTTCCAATAGTCCCTTGCATCCCAGTGGCATCATCACCTTGCTTGGTGCGAATTGATTCAATAAACAAAAAATAAAACGGAAGCATATTATTCAGGCTTTGCTAAATGTCTCTTTTCATAGTTCCTTTAATATAAGAAGTAAAACAAAAATAGTTCAACACTGTCAAGATATATATGACAACATAATATGAATGAAGGCCTAAAGTAAGTTAGAAATTATTGACAAAAGGCATTTACTTGAATGTAGAAGTCAAAAAAGATGTAATTTATATTTGGACGAGAGATAAAATAAAGCACTTTAATCCATGATTTGAACAGAGTATTAAATAAAAGATTGTATGTGGCCTCAATGCTAGCATGAAAATTATTATTATGTCATCTACCCTCCAATTGACAAATGGTATATGTATCTGAGTTTTTATAGACAAACTATGATTGACTGATTTGTTTTTTTACAGCTTATCAACCCTTTGATAGGTTATTCAATACCAGAAAATGTTTTTAGGTTGTAAGAATTATTTTTGAAATATCAATGATTGTTATTGTTACAAATCTTGCTAATTAACCCATAGCTGAGAGGAGAAGAGGTGGATTCATACATTTCTTAAGGGCATTTGTGTGTAACTGAATGTAACAAACCCAACTGGAATTAGAACTCAGCTTTCTGATTTCCAACTCCAAGAGGTTATCCATTGCATCACCCACAATTTCAAGGTTACTACACTTGATATTACCAAGTGATCACTCATCTAGTTACTGATCAGGCTAAGCATTGCTTAAATTCAATGATCATATGAGAACTGGTGTTTTAATATGGCCATAGGCAGATGAACTCTTAACAAGCCTTCTTGATGCAATTGCTTCATGCTTGTTTGACAGTGTGAAACTTTTAGTTTTGGGTTATGTTGTAGAGCAGCTAACACTCCTCTAGCACTCTCAAGAATGGAATGGTCTGTGGCCCGAGGTAGCTATAAAAATAAAGACTAATAGCGGTCAGCATTAGGATTTGGAGTGTCATTGACGACTACTATCGAACTGTGCTCTCTGCAACTCTAATGACTTAACCTCTCCACTTTTCTACTATTTGTTGTTCTGTCTTCTGGTGTTTGTCTTATTTGTATTAATATCTCTTAGCATGAATATTGTTCTGCCCCCTCCCCCTCAGAATAGATTATTTTTAGATTTTTATTTAGTTTTATCATTGCTCTATCAGCTTACTAATATTAATCACATATTCTGTAAAAATTGTTTATAAACAATGCTTATTGAATTATATATATATATATATATATATTAGTGTTGAAACAAAATAGCTACTTTTGTAGTGATATTATAACATATTTATGTTATAATTTCTGAATAAATATTATTAGCTTTACTTTGTATTAAGCACGTTTTTAAAAATAATGTTTCTTTGGATACAGAATATTATTCCAATCCATACCTACCCTATATTTCGGTATATATATATATATATATAAATTTTATTTTCTCTAGAACTATATATTTTGCTGAAGAACTAGTAATTCTAAAAGTGTTGGTTCTCTTTACCTGGAGATTATATATATATATATATATATATATATATATATATATATATACATATATATATATGTATAGGCAGTATATCTTGATTTAAACATGTTTCATTGAATAATATAGACATATTGTACCTACTTATTTTTATACTGATTCTTTCCAGTTGTCTAATCAGTTTTTGATGTTAAGATGAAATTCATCAAAGAAGGCATTGTAGTTTCTTTTATTTTTAACTCAAGTCATTTTGATCTTTTTCAAGATCGTCTTCAGGGGTAAGTTATAAAAACAAGCTTATTATAACTGTAATAAAGTCTGTAATTAACTCCTGAAGATGACCTTGTAAATGGTTGAAATTACTTGGGCTAAAAAAATACTATGACCTCTTCCTTGAATTTCATTTTAACATCAAGAAACTGATTAATCAACTGAAAAGGATCAGTATTAAAATAAGTAAACATATGTTTATATTATTTGTCTATATTTCTTAAGTCATAGTCCTTAAGGACACATGGCCCAGTGGATATAGACATTGGTTAGTTCCTAACCTGACTTTTAGAGTTGTGAGTTCAATACCAGGCTACAAGTGAACAAGTAACTTGCACAGTTAGAGGGAGATAACTCATAACTTCCAATTGAGGCTTTGCGTAAGGAATAAAGGGTTCAGTTTGAAATTTCTAGCACCTGAAGCATAAAACAGTTGAAACATCATACAAATGGCAACAAAGATGAGGACAATAGTTCAAATAATGTAAATACTGTATATGTCTATATAATTCAATTAAATATTTCAATTGAAAATATGCTGCCTAAATATATTTACAAACACACACACATATTTATATTATGATGAATACAAAAAAAAATTGTCACTTAGCTGATTGATACTGAATTCATAACAAAAAACTTCATAAAAATTAATTAGATCTTCCTTGCTGGCCATAATTATATAACACACACACATACATACTCAAATACAGAGTTAGTGTCAGAATTTTTCATTCCTATAAAATATTTTTATATTCTTTAAAGAAATGTCAATATTTCTAATATTTACTTACTGTATTTAACATAAATAGTTTATTCTGTATTTAGTTATGAATAATTTGTGATTTTTAAAAAGTTCTATCTATTACATACAAAGTTATAGATTTTTCTAAAAATTGGTTCCATCCAAAATTATTTGTCAGCCCACCTTTATGGAAATTATGAAATAACATTATTCTGTTGCAATTATATTTTTTTTTCTTAATTTGACATTTAATACAAGCACCATTTGAAAATGAAATAGTACTGACCTGATTCTATAACATTCTAGAAGGTTCTTAAAAAGACAAAGAGTGAGTGCCATCTACCATGACAACTTGTTTGTTCTGCAACCATAGCAAAAACTAGTGACCTTGACAAGAAGCTCTGAATGAAGATAGTTGAAGCATACTAGCAGTATTTACTGCACTTTTCAAGTGCTTTAAAGTTCCTAGATTGACAATTTGGAGCAGTATTAAGAAGCACAATAAGACTCATTGTGTTGAGAATAACTTAATGAATGGCAGAAAATAATTAATTTCTGAGAGAATGGAAAGACAAATGGTTAGAGATGTCTCAAAGAATCCACAGTTAATAGCAAAGGACATTTCAGTGATATACGGACAGCAAGTTTGAATGTATCGATAAAGACGATCACTAGATGCTTTTATCAAGCATAACTAAGTTTGTTGTCCAAGGGAAACTCCCTTGCTAATGTCGAGAAAATAGAACATCCCTGGTAACACAAATGAACGAGGCAAGATGCCTTAAATAAAGAACTCAAAGAGAGTTCAGGGACACAGTTCTGATAGAGTACTAGTGAAGTCAGTCAAGATATAACTGTTAGTAGTGCAAAAAGGAATTGAAACTTATATGGAGTAGAAAAAAATATCATTTTTGCAGCAGTGCAAATAATAATGATGACAAGAAATTAGGACCACGTTGGTGTAATTTTTTCTTTGCTGTTTGTATAAGAAAAAACCCCAGATATTCTTAAATATAGAAGAATTATTCACCCTAGTGGTAAAAATACAACAACAATTGTTAGAACCCCAGAAACAACAACAAAACTTAATTGAAATAGTTTTGAAGAAAACTGAATATTCTTCAATTTCTTTTACTCCCAACACAGTTGCAAATGCCATAGCTGAATTCATATACAATTCAGATGATAGAATTATCTTTTCTGCTTATTTTAGAAGATACAAGCAAATTTACAGAGAGGAATATAGTAACTGGGATGATGAGAAAAAACAAAGACTTTTGTTGAGAAAGTTAGCACCAGCAGGGCATGAAAAATATGGTAATTTTGTACTACTGAGAAAACTAGGAGAAATTTGCTTTAAAGAAACAGTTAAATATTCTAACTAAAGTTTTTAGTAAGAAAAGTTTTGTATCACATGTGCTGGAATCATTAACAAGGAGTGTGAAAGATTCAAATTAAATGAGCTGACACTGGATATGTTTAAATATTAATTTTTGTTCAAGAGTTAATGGCAAAAAAAGACACAGAAATGTGCTAGAATCCTGACGAAAGTGGAACAGAAGCAAAAACTAACACTTCAAGTAATATTGGACTAATGTTAGAGAATCCTAAATCTGAGATGCAATACAGAGGAAATTGAAAAAAAAATGCACACATATACAAGCTAAAAAAATGTGGAAAAAGAAGACTTAATCCATGTTTTAAATGTGGAAGTTTGCATCTCAGAGATGACTGTCCTTTTAAGAATTTAAAGGACTACAAGTGTGGAAAAGTAGGACATAAAAAGTCACACTGTAAAAACTAAAGCAAAGTTCTCACAGAAAAAATTTTTATACCCAGCATTGAGACAAAAAAAATTACAGAAAAGCAAAGAAAATTTATGTATGTGAAAATAATGTGAATGTAAAAATGCAACTAGACACAGATAGTGATATTACAATAATGAACAAAGCCGCATGGAAAAAAATGGAAAATTTGTATTCAAAAGAACTTTGAAAAGCGCATGTCGTGTTGGGTGAGAAATCATTTGTTATTAGTGAAATGGCTTGCAAGGTCTCATTTTGTAACAAGTGTGTAAGTTTTATGTTTTAAATACAAATTTGTTTAACTGGATAGAATTATTTGAGTTATGGGATTTACCTATAAATATTTATTGCAAAAATATAAGTTGACAAGTGACCAATCTAAAAAAAATGTAAAAATTTACCGAAGAATTGAAAAATGTTTTCTGTATGTTCAATAACATCTATAATAATATAAAGAAATTTACTTCATTTCAAAATAAATTCAGAAAATATTGAACACAAACAAGACAGAGCAACAAGGTTATCTGATATTTTACAAGTTTACAACGCAATTGTAACATTAGTTAAATATTACTGGTATTTTTATGGTATCCATAAACTAGTACATAAGTAAATGATATGCATTCTTTCTCCAACTAGTACATAAGTAAATGATATGCATTCTTTCTCCAACTAGTACATAAGTAAATGATATGCATTCTTTTCTCCAATTAGTACATAAGTAAATGATATGCATTCTTTTCTCCATAGGCTTATGACCGCATCATGAAGTTAAGCAATATCAAGCTTGATCAGTATGTAGATAGGTGACCACTTGAGAATACCAGGTGCTGTGAGCTTAAATGTGTGAGCGATGAAATAGTTGTCTTGATATTGTTAATCCAAGAGCCAAGTTTCAATTCTCGTTAGGGTTGTTATATTCGCTGTACAAATACCCTTGGGTAAGTTATGAATCCATCTCTTTCCCCACAGTTATGGGTTCATTAGTAAAACTTGTATCACTAAACCATTAGTATCTCAAAAACTAAACAAAAAAAATTATTACTGTCTAAAAATATTTTTTGGCTTTAAATAACCTGCAAAAGGGTTGATAAGACATAGGTAACAAATCAAGCAATTAATCTAATAATGATTAGCTACACAGGCATGTTTTTTAGATTTTATTTACATTCTCTGAACTATACCTACTATGGTCACAAAGTAAGGGATCAGTTTATATATCGATTATAATATAGAAGTGCCCCCACTTTATATACACATAATTTCTTGTCTGTTGATAAGCCATAGAAAACAAATCAACTAGTCAATGAAATACTGATTAGTTACATAGGCATGTCTTTTAGATTTATTGACATTCTCTGGAATATAAATGCATAGATACTACCATGGTTACAAAATGAGGGATCAGTTTATATATTGATTGTAATATAGAATTGATCCCCCAGTTTGTTTCACACATAATAATTTCCTGTTTATTAAATTCTGATTAGGTATGAATACACCTCTTCTTCTTCCAGCTATGGCTTAATTAGGACTTGTATCACAAAAATAATATTATTACAATCCAAAAATATTTTCTGGCTTTAAATAACCTACAAAAGGGTTGATAAGACATAGATAACAGATCAATCAATCAATCAAAGCAGACAAGATTTCAAATAATATTTGAAATAAAATCATAGAAAAATAATTGATAAAATAACAAGATAAAAATACAGTGAGATTTGGACTATTTACATTGTTTACATTGGTTGAACATTACGTTTCAGTTGCTGTATGCACCAGTCTTCTTCAGATGACTTCAAACCAAACCCTTTATTTCATCCACCAGGGTAGATTGTTCTAGTCTCATGTGCTATACCTCATCCAGATATTTCCCATTAGTAACTATTCTCCAAGTTTCTGTTCACCTGTTGTGACCAGGTATTGGAACTCAAAACCTTTTTGCTCAAGTCACTTTTTGGAACCAATATTTTTATCCGCTGGGTCACATGGAAAAAAGGGTTCTGGTCAAAATTCCAACATATATTACCTGAAGAAGGCTGAAGCGTACAATGGCTGAAATATTGTAAATATGACAATGAAGATGAGAACAACAGTCTGAACCTTGTAAATAATTATAATACATCATCTCAAAATATAGACAGTGTGATTGGAGTTTTTAAATTGGTCAAGTTGTTTTCATTATTCAAGAACAGTGAAGAGGAACAGCAGTAGCTTGGATTCCATTCCCCTTACTCAATTGATTTGTTTACTTCAGTCTTATTCATACCAATCATTTTTACAATGCATACTTCTTTCATGGTCCATTTTTTTCTTCTTTAAAACTTCTGATGCACAAGCAGCTAACAAGAACCGTTTACACAGAAGTTCAATAACCATCTCTTAAAAACACATGAACATTCAAGAAAAAAGAAAGATGCTAACACCGCCTTCTACCCATTTCCTAGTTAAGAAACAAAGCCCAGAAAACATGGAACCATTTTATATTAGGCATATCCTATCTTTTCAGAATGCTAGAAATTAGAAAGAGATTTTTTTTTTTTTTAACTCATTCACACTGGCTCATTTTCACAGAGGATATTTTATGAAACACAACTTATGGAATCATAGACAAATCAAGGTTAGATCTCCAACTCCTCAATTTTTTTTTTTTTACAGTGATGTTCACCCTGTAAAAGGCCCGAGAACCACTCAAGGTAATGGGTTACATGGTAAGAGGCAGAGCTTATGTGGATTTGTGGAGAAGATCCTATTGAAGAGGTCAAGATTGTAGTGATTGGGGTGGGGCACACACTTAGGAGTCAGTTCCAGAGAGCAGTGATTCACAGGAAGAAGTTGCTTGAGTGGAACTTACATCTCAACAATGGAATGCAAAGGGAATGAGGGTGGTCTGCTACAAGGTGCATAGCATGGAGGGTCTTAGCCATTAAGGCTAGAACAGGTGAAACTAAGTTCATCTGAGCACTTTCCATGGATATAGTGAGAGAGCAGTGAGAGGCTTGTGCCATTTTGTCTATAGAAAAGGGGTTGTTTGGTGGAAAATAATATGTCACCCACAAGGCTGTGGAGACACTTTTTAGACACTATTGAGACTGGAAAGTGAAAACTGAGCAGCCTCTACTTATATATGGCAGATGTGTTCCCTTTTAGGCCTCATCTAGCTCTTGTGAAAGGTTTCTTTTTTTTTTTTTTTTTTAAATTTTGTTTAATGGCATATCAACCTCTGTGGGTTATGTAATGCCAAAAAGGTTGGGTTTTAAGGTATTTTTCTTTTTTTTTTTAATGTTCGGTTATAGTGAGAAGGCTGATTTAGTTAGATTTTAATGAAAGTTTTTTGTTTTTATTCTTTTTTATTTAAGAAAACTGAAAATGTCTTCTAGTTTTGTATTCAAAAATGTTTTGCTGAGAATATTTTTTTTTCTTCTTCAAATTGTGTTATAGTAATAATCTTTTCTTCCAAAATGTATTGTTGGCAATAGTTTTACTTCAAAAATGTATATTTTTCTATAAAAGTCTATTTTATGTATATATTTCTATAAAAGTATTTTTATACTTTCATAGTGTTTTGACCCCAGTTTGGAGATTAACTATTTACCCATAGCTGTGACCCTAACAGGTGCTGCCACTTTGGGTCAGAGTGGACCTGGGAACAACAGCAATTAAGAGGTGGTTCCATGCTCTCACAACCTCCCAACCAGAGACCTTACTGCCGGATGCAGTTTACCATTATACCCAGGACCACTTGTAGAGGATAGTATGAGGAGTTAGGTTTTAACTAGACCAGTACAGGAGGCTGATCATTTTTTCCAATATTTTTAGCACTGTATCGTATGTAGGCGTTTCACTTGTTCAGGGTTGAGTTTAAGGAGCAAGAAATGGGGCCTCCTTGAGGGAACAATCATTCATTATGATTGGTGACAAATGATGAAATGTAACTAAACAATCATGCAAGGAGCATGTTTTTGCAATGATTCATCTTTCTTTTACAAACAGGATCTAACATTTACACTATTTGCATTGTTCAGACTGTTGTCCTCATCTTTGTCACCATATTCACAACGTTTCAGCTGATGTATGCTTTAGCCTTCTTCAGGTGATTAGAATTTTGAATTGAACCCTTTATTTCAACAGCTGAAACATCATGGATATGGCAACAAAGATAAGGACAACAGTCCGAACAATGTAAATAGTGTAAATAATTACAATACCTCATCTCAGAAATTTAGACAAATATTGAAAGATCTACCATAATGTTAAACAATTAAAATTTGAATGGTGAAAAGTTGACTGTTGTTATACAAGTTTCACAAGAATCTGCACTATATAATGTAACAAAAGAAAATAAAAAGATTCCAAACTAAAATAAAACACATGAAAGATTTTTCAGAATTCAATTTAATATCTTTGATTACTTCCTATTTGAAGAGGCTATTTGAATTTCTTAGATGAAACATTATCAATTCTTATTCCCTTTTTACTCATTTCAATTGCTGTACTAGTAGTACTAGTACTAATATTATCTTGAATTTTTTATTATCAAATGAAGCCTAGTCAATTCTATTCATTTTTCACCAGTATTTCTTTCATCTTCATTTCAGTGGATTTATTTTCACTGATAGTATTAGTAGTAACATTATCTAAAATTTTATTATGATTAGAGGAAGCATTGACAAATTTAGTAATTATTTATAACTCTTTCTGTCAACTTTTTTATTGTAACTTTCTGTCATTATAACCTTGTTTGTTAGCAGCACAGATTGAAAATAAGGGAAAAAACAAATCTGTCATGATTCAAACTTGTATTCCTTTTCCTTGAGCGGTGTACCAATCAGAATTAAAGAATAAGTATGGTGAACTAAAAATTCAGAACATAGAAAATGAAGTCAGTATGGTGAATTCAAATTCTAGCTGAATGACAAATACACTTGAGAATAGCATGAATCTAACTTTATTTCCCCCATTATGGGTAATATATGCCAAAGCAAATTGGACTCTATAATCTTAACTGATGACAAGTCTCATAGAAAAAGAAATTTGAATTCTAAAAGATAAAGAAATAAAAACAAAATAATAAATAAAAGTCACTAATACACTTGAGAAAGGCATGAATCTAACTTTCTGTTCCCCATTATGGATAACATGTGCCAAGGCAAATTGGACTCTATAATTTTAATCGATAACAAGTCTCATAGAAAAAGAACTTTGAATTCTAAACGATAGAGAAATATAAACAAAATAATAAATAAAAATTCCATGGTCTCAAAAACAATTGCAGCAATGCGTAGTTTATATATATTAAAAAAGAAAGAAGCTGCTAAAGCGTTTATGAATGCTGACATTCTTAAAACACAGCACTTGATGAGAAAGAAAACTGATTATTAACATTTGTATAATGGCAATATGAGAGTTGCAATTAAAAATGACAGAAATAAGATAAAGGAAGTACTTATAAAAAAATCAATAACAACTTCCTACTCTACTAGAAAAGAGTTAAGATTTAAAAAAATATTTTTGTATATTTGAGACGAAAGCAATCATTAGTGTATGCCTTGCTATTTGGGCTAGCATGCTAATTTTTGGTTTTTGGTTGCATTCACTATGTTTCGACCATTGTACTTCATAATGAGGAGATTGGGGGTACGCTATCCAAAATGAATGTTCTAGACTGAATAGAAAGACAAATAACATTGATAATTGCTCATCTAAAATAAAAAAAATGAAGAAAAAAAACACAATATAAATGATTATTCTTTTCTGTTGTTTAACTCTGATGCAAACAAATATTAAATGCTGTTCAAGATGTTACAGATTCTTGAAAATATAAATGAATTTCTGCTTCTAACTCATCCCTTTCACCTTAATAATTACCCATTTCTCACAATCTATTTTATAAAAAAAGAGAAAAATGTTGTCAAAAAGGATGGTTATTTCCTTAACACCACTATTACTGTATGTACTTTTGACTCCCTCAGCAATGTTTGGTTTAAAATGTGAAGATTAGAATTAAAAAAAAAACAACAAACATATGAAACTGAATTTATACATTTTCTTTATTCTTGAGAATTGACAACAAAGATATTAAACATTGTTTATTTATTAGATTGTTTATATACAAGAATAATTTCATACTTGTGAGATTATAAAAATTGGTGAACAAACCACAGGGTGCAATGGATAAATTGTCGTCTAAATAATACAACCCCCCCCCCCAAAAAAAAACCCCCACTGATATATATATATTTGCCAAAATTTTATAAGGAAATAAATATGTTATGATTTTGTTTTATTTATTAATATGTAAAGATGTCTAAACAAGAAAGTTTAAATAGATACCTAATGATGAGCAACTGTAATTAGGAATTTCAAAAAAATAACATTTTCTGGACATTTATTTGTTTTGGCCATATAAATTCACAAAACCAAGTTGAGAGCATCTCTTTCTCTGAACCAAACATTCCTTTAATTCTAGATTTTAGGCACAAGACTACAAACACTTAATTATATTTTGAGTGTGTATTTCCTTATTAATTAAGTGGACAAAATTTCCCTTTTTTATAATAACAGAATGTTTGGTTTTTACCACAAATATTGGATTGTTGTTGAGTTAGGTATTTTGATAAATTTGTAATTTTTATAAATTTTAAAATAAAAAGATTTCTTTCCAAATTTGTTTCTTTATAAAATGGTAAACAAAAAATCTTTATAGAAGATAAATAAGAAATATTGCATTGCTTTTGGTTCACATTATGTAAATAAATATTCCTGAGGGAGTCAAATGTGCATACAGTAATAGCAGTGTCAAGAGAATAACTGTCCTTTTAACACAAGTCTTTTTTTTTTTGCAGGCACATAGGTCAAATATTGCCAAATGTTCCAGATACTTATAAGAATTCTGTTCCATCCAAATCACAACTCAATACTGAAAATATACAAAACTTTATTCTTATGAATGTACTTTAATTTTAAATGCTACCTTTCTTCGGAACGTAGGCTGGTTGCCATTCAAGACCAGTCTACTCTGCTATTCTACCCATACCTCCATGGGGAGGTTTAAAGAGTTGGATTCATGCCTTTCCCAAGACAATAATAGAAAAATAAGCATAAAATTGATTGTTAAACAAAAATTCTTATTTAGACAGTTAAAGTCTTCAATCATGTTTATAACACAATATTTGGTTGATTAATTCTTTAAGAATGAAATTGGATTGCATTAACGTTACCTTAGTTTTTTTCAGGGTAGTGGTAGCAGACACAGTGGGTAAAAGGAATAAATTTAACCTCACTAAGTGCATTTGTATCAAAACTTTATTGAAGTTCAAGCAAGGAAATAATGTTATGGAGTATTCTAGAAAAATGTGTAGTGTTTCTGGTGAAGGAGTCATAACTAAGCAGTTAGTATGAAAGCGGATTGCAAAGTGACATATTAAATAAACACTTATAAGATAATCAAAATAATGTATTTATAATGAACTTTTTAAAATCTGAAAAACATGAAATGACATTTTATCTGCCTTTTGCTGCCATTTATTAGGCTAAGTCATAAATAATTTGTAACCAAATACACTCCCGATCAAAAATTTAAGACCACTTAAAAATCTTTAAAAAGAAATTTTTTTTTACGGATAGATTTTAAACTCCACCTACTTAAGGTTACCAATACTACAATCTAAAAGGTTATGGAAACAAAAAGCTACATTCCAAACATTTTATTCAGAAATTTACATTTTTATAAAATGAGGCGATTTACACATGATCAAAGTTATAAGACCAGGGGTATAAATTGTTAGATCTATAGTAATTCCAATGTTTTTAGTTCAGTTAGAGATTAGCAATCACTGCGTAAAGGTGTTACCATGCCTAAAGCAAGCAAACTTACCAAAGTTGAGCGTTCTCGAATTCTAGAATTCCATAAGCAAGGTTTGTCACAGCGGACAATCGCAGCTAAAGTAAATCGCAGCTAAAGTAAATCGCAGTAAAACTGTGATTTACAACTTTCTAAAGAACAGTGAGAATTATGGAAAAGCAAAATCCTCTGGCAGGCCCCAAAAAATTTCTCCTGCACTGAGTAAGAGAATAAGACGGGTTGTTATGAAAGAGGCAGGATGTTCTTCTAGTCAAATTAAGGCAGTCACAGATGCTGATTGTAGTCCTGTAACCATCAGACGACACTTATGACAAAAAGGCATGGTAAATAAAAAGCGTAAACAAATTCCTCAGCTGCTTCCATGTCACAAGGTGGACTACTTAAAGTTTGGTTGTGAATACCAAACATGGGACGTTGAGAAGTGGAAGAAAGTTCTGTTTTCTGATGAGAAAAAATTCAATCTAGATGGTCCTGATGGCTTCCAACGATATTGGCATAACAAAAACATGCCTCCTGAAATTTTCTCCACACGTCATAGTAGTAGAGAGTCCCTAATGGTATGGGGTGCCTTTTCTTACAGAGGGACGATGGAGCTCCAGATGGTGCAAGGTTGTCAAACAGCGGCTGGTTATGTTAGCATGCTACAAAAAGCATCTTTGATGATGGAGGGCCATCGTTTGTGTGGGGATGAATGGTTATTCCAACAGGATAATGCTGCAATCCACGCTGCAAGACGGACCTTGACCTTTCTACAAGAAAATGGGGTCCATCTCTTGGGACATCCTGCATGCTCACCGGACTTGAACCCAATTGAAAATGTTTGGGGATGGATGACAAGAGATGTTTATCGAAATGGCAAACAATATTCAACAAAAAATGAACTTTGTGAAGGCATCTTCAGAAGCTGGAGCAACATCCCCCACACCTTGATGGAAACACTTATTTCTAGCATGCCTGACAGAATTTTTGAAGTCATAAAAAGCAGTGGAGGTAGAATTCATTATTAAATTTGGTTGTTGAATGTTTTCATACACTTTTTGTACAATTTCGTAGAATTTTTGTCTCTGGTCTTATAATTTTGATCATGTGTAAATCGCCTCATTTTATAAAAATGTAAATTTCTAAATAAAATGTTTGGAATGTAGCTTTTTGTTTCCATAACCTTTTAGATTGTAGTATTGGTAACCTTAAGTGAGAGGAGTTTAAAATCTATCCGTAAAAAAAAATTTCTTTTTAAAGATTTTTAAGTGGTCTTAAATTTTTGATCGGGAGTGTATATTGATGAATCATATGTAACATTTAAGAATGCATTTCAAGTACACAAACATATGACTTAACATAAAAGACATGGAATTGACAAGGATGAATAAGCACAACAGACCCCAAAAACTGAGTTCATTGAAAGAAAGGTCATGTTGTTGGACTATCAGTCAAATGCTATATGTGATACATGCTTGGGCAACCATGACTCTCTTGATCCATGACTGACTAGGCAGAAGATTTTCCTGCAGTAGGTTGCCATTTATTTTTTATGCATATTTATGACAATATTTATCTTGGTCATTATTTTCTAAAGAAATGAGGTTTGTCTATTTTTCTTACCTAATGAAAACTGAACAGTTGGCCAAACAGTTGTTACCAACATTAAGAACACAAAGAAGTTCAGTTATCGAAACAAAATATATAATGTTAATGTCTTCTTAATATATTATTTCATTGTTTTATTCCACCTTGAATATAATTAAGAATAAGATGTTTAAAGACAAAAAGAAAAAAATCCTCATATATATAATAACGAACAGTATGACATGTTTCTTTGTTTTCTGTCTGCAATATTTTAAGCAGGCAAGTGACATATCCACTAGGCCAGTACTTTAGTTTTACCATGCTGGTCAAGCAACAAACTTACAAATACCAAGTTTGGCAGAGTGCACAGATACAACACTGATCCTAGGCAGTGGGGCTGGGGAGTAGCCCTTTCATATTGATACACTGATTCTACGCTAGCACTCTGCTGCTTAAATAGTTGATTTACTAAGCACTACTTAAATGTGGCACAAGGCCAAAGGTATAGGGTACCCAGTGAGGATCAAACTCACTACTCAGTTGTAATAGGTTCTAGCAAGACAAGCTTGCTAACCATTACGCCACATCGGGGTGCCCCTCTGCTGCTTAAATAGCATAGTCAAATAAATTGCAAATAATATTAAGTGATATTTTAACTATAGTTAGTATAGACAGATACCACATTGATTAGGCAGTCAGTTAGAAAGTTGACACTTTGATATGAGACAGAATGAACAGATACTACACTGCTCCAAGATAAAAGTGATAGTGATACTTGGATCCTAACCAGTGTGTCAGGATGGGAAACTTGGTTCCTACCCACTGGGCCAGCACATGACACTTGGATTCTAGCCACTAGACCAGGGCATGATACTTAGTACAAATACTATATTGATCCAAGATAAAAGTACTAATATATACATAAACAATCTCAGCTTATAACTAACATTGAAACACTGGTTCTCCTACAATCATCAAAGTTAAGCAATGTTGAACTTGGTCAGTATTTAGATTTGACTGCTTCAGAATACCAGGTGCTATAAGCTTGGATATATATGGATGATGTCATGGATAACAGCTGGTAATTGGAAAACAATGAGACAAGTTCCAATAGGATGTTCCTATTCTCTTATATATGTAAACACTATTGGAGTAATAGAGTAGAGGATTATACTGACTAGCAGTTACTAGCAGTGTATCTATTTCACACAGCATGCGAGTCTTGTATTCATGACTTACTAATATCCCCAACCTTTGTTTTAGTGATTATTCACACAGTAACCTTTTAGGGTTATATCAATTATTTAAAAAAAATTAAAAATTAAAAATGTAACCTGCAAAAGGTTGATAAGCAGGTAAAAATCAAATAAATCAACCATAAATAATCTCATCATTTTTATGGGTATTATACTAGTATTTATATAAACAAGTCAGAATAACAAGTTCTTCATGTATTAAGTTTGAAGAAAGTTGAGATTTTGTTGGCATATTACACAAGTTTTTCTTGTATCTTTGTTATCCTGATTGCCTATAAGCATCTTTTTTGCAAATGATTTTATTCTTATGGACATGAATAGATATTTTACTAGCAGTATAGCCCAGCATTGCTCGGGTGTAATGAAGACTTTAAAACTAATTCATGGTCCTGGAGCTCAGACTCTTTGGACGTTGGCACGAAAGACTAAAAAGCAATAGTTGTTTCCAGTTAAAGCAAAACCGTAGACTGAAAGAAATGGATGTTATGACTGGATGTAAGTCAAATTGTGATTTCCTGGTATCGATATCAAATAAGTTTTTTTCATCATAAACTGAATTGTGAAGGCTAAATAAGTCCTCTGAGTAAATGGTATCATGGCTGAGACTAAGAACTACAATTATACCTACTTAGAGTCAAACTAAAATAAAAGGGCTGAAAAAATACAGACATACAGGCAGATAAACAGACACACACAAAAAAACATCTTGCCTTTTATATATTATCGATTTTCTGCGTTATTGCAAGAATTATTATATAAATGTATTTAGCTTTTTTTAAATTCATATTAGTGGCTCACCAAATTTGAAATTATGCAATTAGTGTTCCATGAAGTTCAAAAGGTTAGCAACTGCTGCATTAGACCTCCTAAACATCCAAGCTTATAGCACCTGGTGTTCCCATGTAGTCACCTATCTAGGTATTGACCAGCCTCGATATTGCTTAACTTCCATGATTGTACAGATACTGGTGTTTCAATGTTATATAGCTGTAATCCCATTACACCACCTGCACAACAAAACTTACTGCATCTGGTATTCCTAAGCAGTCACCCATCTAGGCATTGACCAAACTCAACATTGCTTAAATTGGGTTATTGTATGAGAACCTGTGTTTCAACTTGAGATATAGGCTTTGAGAGATATAGAAAGAAAAAATGTGCATTTCTTAGAGTAATTGAACCTAGCCTGGCTGTGAAAGTCTTGTGCTGCTTGGCAGTTTTAAAGCACACACAGCATCTATTAAATATAACATTTAAAGTAATACAAAATTAAGCACTGGAGAAAGAGAAAGTTCAAGTGAGATACAACAAGGAAAAATGAGCTGATGTAGACAACCTCTTCAATCAGTCAGGTAACGAACATATAATCAAGTGCATTCTAGCAGAAAAAAAAAGAGGTTTATTGATACTGCCTTCAGTTAACGATATGAAAAAACGCCCAAGTGAAATGGCAGCCTGCCAGCAAAGATATATGGTGGATTTGGTCATTGATAGCCTGAACTAGTTCTTCCTATTGCTTTTTGATACAATTGTTCCCTGGGTTTCATAAAAATCAACATAGTTCCTCAGTCCCTTTTATATATCTCTTAACAAAGCTATTTGGCAAAATAACAACTTGTATTTTTCATTAATGATGGTAGCAATAAAACTGCAAACACTAATAAAACATTTATTAATAATCCAAGATGAGATTTCTTTGTTTTTAATTAATACAATGCAAATACTTTAAAGCAAAAATTAATAAAACATGGGTGGAAAATTTTTATGCAGAATGAATTCAAAGGAATTATTTTAATTTTATTTTTTTGCAAATTCTTATCCATCCAAGAGCAGGTAATAACATAGTGAATTTTGTAAGGACTGAGTGAAGGGTCATTTCTCATATCAATATTTTCTGCTTTTTCTTCTATAAACTCAACTCAATGTTATATAGCTGTAAGCCCATTACACCACCTGCACAACAAAACTTACTGCATCTGGTATTCCTAAGCAGTCACCCATCTAGGCATTGACCAAACTCAACATTGCTTAACTTGGGTTATTGTATGAGAACCTGTGTTTCAAATATGTCATCGGACTTAATGGCCACTAAAGATGGCCATTAAAGTTCGATGACATATTTATACTATAATTATTTGCAAATTCTCATAAAAAGAACTACTCTGTAATTAGCAGTTTTATTTTTGTATAAAACATAGACAAAATATAAAATGAAGCTATTTTCACATGTACCATTATTTCATGTAGCATTTAGTTAATTGTTTCATTTCTGCTTTCAATGTTGATAAGATTTTCTTTTCTGCTTTTGTAACAAACACAAAAATCAAATCATTATTATCAGTGAGTGTGGATACAGACCCCACACTACTTTTCATTTTTTTTCTTCTTTTAATCTTGATGTGATATTTTTTTAAGCTTTTCTAACAAAAACACAAAAATCATACCACCATGAGTGTGAATGGTGACTTCACACTATTAGTAATCTTTTCATTTCTTTTAATGTCGATGTGATTTTCTTTTAAAAAATCAGATCATTATCATCAATGAGTGTGGATACAGACCCCACACTACATTTCATTTTTTTTTCTTCTTTTAATCTTGATGTGATTTTATTTTCAACTTTTGTAAAAAACACAAAAGTCATATCATTATTATCATTGTGATTGTGAATGTAGACACTATTAGTAAACTTTTCATTTCTTTCTTTCAATGTTGATATAATTTTTAACTTTTATAGCAAACACACAAAAATTATATCATTATTATTATTGAGTGTGAGTGTAGACCCTGTTTTATTTGTAATCTTTTCATTTCTTTTCTTCTTTCAATGGTTGGCTCATTATTATTGAGATGAATCTAAATGTAGACCCCTATACTATTAAGTTGCACATTAAACTAGAAATTGTTTTAACCTTCAAGTTATAACATTTTAATGATATTGCCCTAGGAGAAACTCACTATGATGTGCCATTTTTGCTATATTGTGTTAATAAGCACCAATACTCACAAGCAGAAATCAGATTTATAGCTTCTTTCTCCAACCTGTATTTGCGAACAAAATATACACTATTAGCCATAATTATTAGGCTACCCCAGTTTTTTACAAGAAATGATGTATTTCATAATATTTTTAATATTTATTGCCAAGTGGGTAATTCTAAATGAAATTAGAATGGTTCTTTTGTCATTATTACTTTGCAAAATTTTACAAGGCAAGGAAGTAAAGATGAACACGTCTGAATCACCCTAAATTTTCTTCATTCTTTCATTGATAAAACTGCAACATAGGTAATTATTAAATATTTATAAATTCATTTGATGCTCATGTTATTGTGCAGTATTAACAAAAGAACCATTCTATTTTCATTTACAATTATTCACTTGGCAATAAATACTAAAAAATAGTATGAAATACATAATTTTTTTAAAACACTGGGGTGGCCTAATAATTATGGCCGGTAGTGTATATATACTGACAAGAGAATGGTTTTGTTTTTCTTATTAGATAGCATTAGGAGCATTGAGATTTAAGTTTTGCAGGACAGTAGATAGCAACTGATATATCATTTAATTTTTGTTTAAACTGTATGACTCCTTGCAATGCAGTAAAGCCACCAAGACACAAGGGGTTCCATGGTATGGAAGAATTAGAAAAAGAAATATTAATAATGAGTGGGAAGAGGAAAGAGTAATCAGAAGACAGTAGACAGTGATTGACATTGCATTTAAATGTTTGAAGATTAAAGTTGGCTAGAAAGCCTGGAGCTAGAAGGGAGTTACACAAGCAAGAAGTATGAGAAAAGAAACTGTCAGCATAGAATTTCTGGTTACATCTAACCAGTTTAAGTGTAAATTGATTCGACCTCATTGCCAATCTAGTACTGCACTTAAATTCATAAAGTTAAGGTATCATAGAGAAGAGCTAATCTGAATAGTTACCATGAAAGTATTTATAGAAAAGACAAAGAGATAACCTTATGACAGTGGGAAAGTGTCTGAAGCTGATCCACCAGATCAGGACCAATAATATTGCTGATTCTTTAAATTTCATCAAGGAGCTCAAGGAAAGTAGCAGGGGAACTGGACTACATGTGATAGCAATATTCCAAGTACAGGAGGAGTCACGGGAAACCTATGTTTTTGGAACGCTCTTTACGCCCCTTGAGTAGGGGATAGGGGGGTGAGGAAGGTAGTATTTAAACCCACTTAAGATACCATTTATTTGGTTGTTATTTGTTTTTCTTTATCGTTAGTTTTTTGTTATTTGTTTTGCTCACCTGATCTTTCCATGTGCGATTTTTATTTGTAGGGATTTTTGAAATCAGGCATCTATGAAGGAAGACCCCGCATGCTTGGAGAATTGAAGACTGCAATAAGTGAAAATATCTTAGAAATCGGTGAAGAAACTTTGGTAAGAGTGGAGGCTAACTTAAGAAAGCAGCTTCAACTTTGTGCTCATGAAAATGGCCATCATTTGTCAGACATAATTTTTTGCTCATAAACATTCCATAATAGCATTGTTTAGTAAATGTTTTTATGTACATTATAAAGTCTGTGTTGAAATATTCGCAGAGTTTTATTTTCCTTAAAATATGTTTCCCATGACTCACCCTGTATTCACACTACCTTGAATATATTAGTCACTTTGATCTGTAGTTTCTACATAAATTAAGCAAAAAAAAAAAAATTACTGAACTAAATGAGTAATTTACTACTTAAATATCATGAAAAGGATGTATTCTTTAAACAAATTAAGACAAGCAATGAAAAGGGTTTCCAAAGGTCAGTCTTCATTTAAAATGAAGACTGAGTATGTAATGGGATTTGGAAAAGAGTTCCCTATTATAATCTCCTTTTGAATAAGCAAATGATTGATTTGAACAAGTACTGCCTCCAATTAGAAGCAACAATGTTAAAACACAGAACATAATATCTGATTAGGTCAGCATTAAATTCTTTCTTTGGTAACCAGACAAATATTATTAGGTAGAGCTTTTTTGTTTTTTTTTACACATGCACCTTGTTCAGTAAATATCGCACCTTTGAAGTAACATTTACAGCACTTTATACAGATTTCTTTTAAATACAAAACTTGGAATTATCTGGAGCAATAAATTCTTGGAGGATGGAATTATGAAGTTGTCTGAAAAATGACGGAAGATAGTGAAACAAAAAGTCATTTAATAAAATTAATGCCAAAAATAAGTTATCTTAATTTTATAAATCATACTAATGTTTTTAGCTAAGCAACATATTTATGTCTTGCAATTAAGGAAAATGTTTTAAACAAGTTTGTTTTGTTAGGGGATTATGATTTAAACTAATATGAAAGGAATTCTATACTTTCTTTTTGCAAAGTGATGCGAAATCCAAACATCAGAAAATTAGCTATATTTGTTTATTTTTATGTTATTTTGCATTATTTGATGGATGATGATGAAAATAATTGCATTACATGCAACTTGCAGTAAGAAAGACAAGAGAAAGGAGAAAAAAGAAAGACAAGAGAAAGGAGAAAAAAGAAAGACAAGAGAAAGGAGAAAAAAGAAAGACAAGAGAAAGGAGAAAAAGAAAGACAAGAGAAAGGAGAAAAAAGAAAGACAAGAGAAAGGAGAAAAAGAAAGACAAGAGAAAGGAGAAAAAAGAAAGACAAGAGAAAGGAGAAAAGAGAAAGGAGAAAAAAGAGGGAGTGAAAAGGAGAAAAAAGAGGAAGTGAAAAGAGAAAAAAGTGAAAAAAGAAAGAAAAGCAAGAATTTAAACATAAAAGAGAAAGAATGAAGAAAGAGAAAGAATGAAGAAAGAGAAAGAATGAAAAAAAAAAAGAAAAAAAAAACAAGAGTAAAAGGGCTTTACTAATCTGAAATTAAAATTTCAAATTCCTCAAAGTGAATGAGACAACCTACCCAGCTTCTAAAGCAGAACCCCAGCTTCGTAGCCAAGTCAAAACTAAATAAAAAGCAGAAAAAAAAAAAGCGTAATTCTTCTCTAGAACACTGCGGACTTATAACCAAAAATACATTTCTCATTATAGCTGAGTTCCAGAAAGTAAAAACAAATGCAAACCACTTAACATTCCTTTGATCTTTTTACACTGATACACCTAAAGCCAAAGCAATAACTATTAAGATATACTAAACAAATCAAAACAGGTGGCAAGCTTCTATAAAAAGCAAATCTTGAACATAGTCCATGCGTTAAAAAAAAAAATTTTGTTAAACAATCTCTCTTCGTATAAACATGGTTAGCAGGAAAAATAATTTTCTTCAATAATTTTTATTTTATTTATAATGCTTATTGCATTATATAAATAAAATTTATTTGTTTGAACATTATTTTTAATCAATACTTATATTTGAGTAGATATTCTGTTTTTAATCAAACAGTATATTTATATATATATATTTCTACTGGCCTGATTATTTATGAGAAATTTTGTTACAAAAATGTGTCATTTAACAGGATTTGGACCTGTGGCCCCTAACAACATAGGGGAAGCCACTAACTGGTCTGGTGCATCTTAGACAGCTCAACCCCGAATGATTCTACAGTCTAATCAAATCCGACCAAATGACACACATCTTCATAAAATTTCTCATAAATTATCAGGCTGGTAGAAATATATTTATATAAATATACTGTTTACTTAAAAGCAGAATATCTACTCAAATACGAGTATCAATTAAAAATAATGTTCAAACAAATAAACATGTTGGTTGTTAATTCCATTTTGTTAATCTCCAGAACTTTCTATTATATATATATATATATATATTGTAATATTTTCATTATAAGTAGTTATAATAAAAACATTTAGATCACTACCCAAAAGTTATCGTGTTTCAGTAATATTAATTATACTTCGTCAGATGATGGTTGGTTACTGGGGTTAGGAATGATTTTTGTGGAAAATTAAAAACAATATGTTACCCTTTTTCAGACAATTAAGTGGGACACAAGAACAGAATTAAGAGTGTTCTTATGGGTAATTCTTGATTAAATTACATTCCTAATTCTGTCCTTATACTCCATCCAACAGTCTGAAAAATAAGAATCCATAAGAATCATTCTTATCACCAGTTACCAACCATCACCTGACAAAGTACAATTCATAGTACTGAAACACGATATCTTTTGTGTAGCAATGTAAAATGTTTTTATTATAATTACTTATAATAAAAATATTACAATGATAATATTTCTATACTTTGTATTGAGCACTTTTAAAAATAAATGCTACGAACTATGGATCATTACTTCATTTGTTCTTACTAAGATATATATATATATATATATATATATATATATATATATATATAAACAAACATCAGGATAAATCAATGATCAGTAAAACTGAAAGCCAGAGAAGCCAGTCATGGTATAGACATTGAAAGAATCAAGTAGATGAAAAATAATTCTATTTGCATGCTGATATGCCTCATTATATTGGCTGCGGATCAAACAATGCATCATTTAGAACTATCACTCAAGGAAAAGCAGTTTTTCAAAACTACTTCCTTCAATGAATGTAATTCTGAAACAAAACCTTGGTTCCAACTTAGCTGAAGATGGTTTTAAAACCTGCCTCTCTACCATTATTGATATGTTATGAGTCAGCATTGTAGAGTTTGGCATATCAATGGAATCAAGAAGACCTAGAGTAGTAGAATGTTGAAAAGCTGTTGAAGTTAAAAATAATGATGATGTCACTTGATAAGAGATTTATAACAATAAGTGACTAGCAGAATACCCATAAAAAATTATGTGTATTAATGCATGATTATTTACATTATTGATACTCAGACTGATATCTTTATCTTTGTTGTTATCACAACATTTCAGGTACTTTCTTTAGGTCATAGGTTTCCCAACTTTTTCCTGCATCATTGCCCTCTTTCATATGAAAAAAATTTCCACTGCCCAACTGTAGAGTAAATATTTAAGAGCATACCAAAATTGTTTGATAAAAGTTTGTTACTGGTTTATAAACTGACTTTATGATATGGCAAAAAATACCAAAGGGAGGTAACAAAGAAAGCTGACTTATGTAGCAGCTGCTGCTGCTGTTACTACCATGTTAAAGAATAAACAAAAGCAAACTGCTGAAACCTTTATAAAAAATACCAAAATATCCCTATTTTGTGTGGATATTTATATCTTATCTAGAAATGTAACCTAGTTATTCAAAATTAGCCTCCTGTATATTTTTATATAGATTCTTTGCATATCTACTGAATATGTTGGGTGAGGTAGAATATGTTTAAATACATTTTTAATACTCAAAATCCTATATCTCTTACTAAAATTTCTAATCGTCCACCATTTTCTGCTCAGTTGCTCATCACCCACCACCCAACAGTTGGTATGGCCCAGGATTGGAAACCCTGCTTTAGGTTTTTTTTTACTAATCCATGTAATATTCAGGGAAATTCAAATTGAACACTTTATTTAATCTACAAGTGTAGATTGTTCTCATTTCACAGCATATGTTTTAGATATTATCACAAAAAAATACCCCAGAAGATAACAAAAACACTGAAAACATTTCTGAAAATTAGTTTGTCAGAAATCATTGTTCTGTTCATGAAAATGATTGGTTTCTAATGTTCTCTCAGAATCTTTTCCTAATGTTTGTAAGTGGAGATTTTTGTCTTTAAAAATGTTGTTTGACTTCTGGTGAAATACCAAAATTATTTCAGTGAAAAATATTGAATAAAAACTGATGAAACAACATAAATGAAACACACTTTGTCATAAAAATTACACTGAAATAACAAAAAACTAATAAGTGAAAATTAGAAACAACTGCCTTAAAATTATAATGAAAACAAATTAAAAATACAACAAAAAAAAACAAGGCAAATATTTTTAAAATAATTTGCTAAAATTCACCAAACTAATGAAAAAAATTTATAAAAATGTATTACAAAAGATTTTGGTCAACTACAAAGTGTTACCATTTTAGTAGACTGGTGTTTGGTTCTTACGCAAATTAAAAAAAAAAGATATTTTGCTGGTTGGAACAGAATTTGGCAGGTGAAGTTTCAAGAGAGAGTGAAAGAGACATGGGGTTTAGTTTGTGTGAGTATTAGCATTACATCACAAAAAAACAAATTCCCAAATCATAATTTTATTCTAAGAAATCATTGTATCATTTATAAAAGAGAACACTCTGATATAAAACTTGTTTACAGTGTTTAAATGTGGAGGTTTTTGGTTTTGAAGAAGATTTTGCCTCAAATGACCTCAATGGTCAACTTTACATTGCTTACATCACAAGTGGATATTTTGTCTGTTTACATGCTAAAAATGGCAACAGACCTTGTCATTTTAGTGTGATAGGGGCACAAAGATTATAGCTTAGGGTATATTAAAATTATTTTACCTTTTACTTCAAAGTTCATAAGTGTGGCAAAAGTAACAGCAACTCAGGAAGAGAAATCAATAAGTTGCATTCAAATACTGACTGGGTTCGTTAAATTCAATTTTGTACTAATATCCTTGGGAAAGGTATGGCTCCATCTTTTCTTCCCTCACCTATGGAACAAATAGCAGTTTCAAATAGCTAGGCTCTCTTGTCAGGAGGTGGTAACCAGTCAAGAAGTAAAACTGAATTCAAAACCAGCCTAAAGAAGAATGGGCTTAGTCAGGCTATTTTGCCCTAGACACACAACAACTATTATGGATGCAGTACCAGAAGAATGGGCTTAGTCAGGCTATTTTGCCCTAGACACACAACAACTATTATGGATGCAGTACCAGCTCAGTTTACATCAGATTCAAATAAAGGCAGATATAGGTACCAGTGTGCACAACAGTCAAACAAAGATCTACTTTGCACAACACTAAAACAAATAGATATAGATACACTAAATAGGTGCCCTCACTTGTTTTTTGGAGTGGTAGGTTCTCTGCACAGAAATGTTGTTGGCATATTCTCGATCCCAACTGACAGGGCATTACTAGTTAGTAAATTCTTCCATGATACAAAATAAATAAAAACTCAGTAACACAATTTTATATGCATTCTGCACAACATTGTGAAGAATATGAAATAAGGTTAATTAACAATTCTAAACAAACAAAAATGAAATGCTGTTCCTAAGCTATCAACTAAAGATCCAAGTATACAAATATTATTGATAATATACTGCATAATACAGAGATAAGTATACAGAGAGATATTTGTAAGCATGCACACATGGGTAGGCATATATATAAATCATTTCACCCCAAGCAAGGCATTCCACTGCCACTATTGTGCATGGGGCTACAGAGGGGAAGGTAAAGAGAAGGGAGTGGTTAGACATAGGGAATGTCAGGAGGAAGGTGATAGATGGGTAAGGATAGATACTGAGGATGAGGGTTGGGCAGATGGGAAGAGTGTTTGATAGAATGGGAGCAAGTTAGTGTGTTAGGTGTCTATTGACCTTACATTTAATCTCCTGGAGATTGTAGCCGTCGGGGAAGCAATCATGTGGAAGGGAATTCCACAGTCAGGAAGTGCGAGGAAAGAAACTGTTGGAGTAGAAGTTGCAGTTGCATTTTATCGGTTTCACTGTAAAAGGGTGGGATCTAGTTGCTAATCTAGTATCTTGTGCAAATTCGTATCTAGGGGGCACCAGTGATCTAAGTTCATTGGAGCAGAAGCTGTGAAAGTATTTATAGAAGAGACACAGGGAAGCCACATCGCGCCTGTGGGAGAGAGACTGCAGGTGGTCTGCCAAGTCGGTATCTATCACATTATAGACCCTCCTCTGTACCTTATCGAGAAGCCCGAGGAGAATAGCAGGGGCACATATAGTGTGTGTGTATGTATATATATGTATGCACATATATATTAAACAGTGTGTATATGTATCATAAATTATAGTTTATTAAATGTTTAATATATAATAAATTTCTAAATCTAATAAATTGTTAAGCTTAGAAAATTTTTTTAAAAAATTCCCAATAATAATAAAGTGAATCTAATAGTCAATTAATAATGCTCATCTCAATTTAATCAAATATTAATATTAATGCCCCTAAAAATTATTTTTGAGTCTGCTCACATATTCTCCAAATTAGAAGTTACTTTATTCTGATTGGTCCACACTGTCTATACAACAATGCCTCCCTGATTAAAATGGTTTTGCTTGTTTTTAACCTTTTAAAATCCTTCAACTTGAAATAAACCTCATCACTTGATAAGACACAAGAAGTGTTAAAACAAAATAGCTACTTTTGTAGTGATATTATAACATATCATGTTATAATTTCTGAATAAATATTACATATATATAGTTTAATTTTGATAATGCTTAGTGCCACGGTTGTTGTTTTTCAATGGTTATTACTGATAAAAAGTATTTTGGCAAGCAAATTTTTTATCAAAGTGCTCAAAATCGGGGTGCAGATAGCACGTTGAAAGGTCAAAAGAGTTTTTCTCTATAATATTCATGCTGACTTCTAAGTTTCCTGAGGACGCGGTTATGATGTTCTCACTTGTCAGTCCTGATGAGTAAAAACATCATAATAGTGTCCTCACAAAACTTTAAAGTCGGCATGAATCTGCTCTACTAAAGAGACAAACACTTTATGGATGTATATATACATATTTTCACTATTTTAAAATATCACCTGAAACATGAAAATTTTTGTGTAGTGATATAATAAACCATTGTAATAACAAAATTACAATATTAAGCTCTACTTTGTATTGAGGACTCTTTATAAAAGTAAATGCATGAACGGTGGGTTTTAATCTACCTGTTCTTTCACTTCCTTATAATAATTATATTATCCTACATCTGTGGCATGATTTGAAGTTTCATGCATTATGCTATCATCAGGTGCATATTTCAAAATCAAGTTTGAAGCCATGTGATTATTATGTGTGGGGGTCAGTTGAGCAAGAAACTAACAGAACTTCTTGGAAAACCAAAGATGAAGGCAAGGATTATGGTAGCATTCATCAACTTAAACAAGTAAACCATCCAGAAAAGTTGCAGGAGATTCTGAAGTTGTTTGGAGGCTGTGGTTGAAGCCAATGATGATTTTATTGAATAAATTTACTCTTTAGTATTTCAAGATATATTTTGTGTAGTTTTGGTAAATATATCTATTAAAATGAGATATCAGTGTTATATTCATTTTTGTGTAATTTAGATGACAATTTATCCATCACACACTATATCTAGGGTGCATTGGATAAATTGTTGGCTAATTGACACATTTGTGTGTGTGTGTGTGTGTGTATATATCTGTAAATTCAGATAATATTTAGGGGGGAATAGCTATCTCAAAATGTTAGTTCAAGACATGCATTGTCAACCCCGATTAATCAAAGAATGGGTAAAAATTCTTATACCGAAAGCAAGGGATAATAAAAGAAGAGGTAGAGAATGTTGATTACTATAGGGTTAAGCCAGAGAAATCTTAGTAGTAAATTCCCTTTTGGTAGTGGGAGGCATGTGGCTTGACCATTGGGTTAATAGTGGTAAGTAGGAGGGAAAAGGTTACTGATTCACCAAATTTTAAAATCTACTTTATGTAAAAGACAAATTCTATTGTGAATAAATGGAAGAAGTAGATTGTCGGAAATTTACAGATGTAACGGGTCTCCTGATTGGCCGAAGTTGAATTTTGTTTTCGTTTTCAGCAGGCAAACCTCGTTTCGAATCCAATGTGTCAGCCCGCTGTTGGCGAGCACGTTTTTTTAGACAAGGGCAATACGTTTCACTTTGAAAGTATTTACCTTTCTTCGTTTGGCAACAGGTAATATTTGCTAGCACGAACAGTATCGGACGTATTTGTGCCGCTCTGGATTTTGTTGCAGCAGGGTCTAAATTGGCGCCCACTTGTCTCGCTATATCGAGACCATCTTACCAATTCTTTGTAATCTTTTAGGCTAATGCCACAACTTTGTAACAGAGAAAATCTCTTGTTACCCTTCTTACCTTAAAAAGGATACCCTATGGGCAAAGCCTTGCCTTCCTAGAGAAAAATTCTCTAAGCACTATCATCTTATACCAAGATAAGAAACTGTGAAAGAAGCTGACCCAGAAGAAAGTTCCTGTACGTCGCGGATCGCAGTTCCTTGTGTCTTTTTCATCCCACTCCTAGACGGAGGATACTATACCAAGCTAAGCAGAGAAAAGAGACTATACCAAGCTACATTGTAGCAGCAAAATTCAGCATATTTTTGCAAGACAAATAAATTGTTTTTTCTATACCAGGTATGTCTTGTTATGTTTGATAATTTCCTTTCACTGCTTAAGCGCTAAGCTATGTGAATATATTTCTCACATAGCTTTTATTGCAAAAATTTTTTCCTTGCAATATATTTTGCAATAGCTTTTATTTGCAATTTAAATTATTGAAATTTAAACTTATTCCTGTGACGACACATACTAATGATTTCTTTACATTTATTCAGAAGTACATTCTGATATTGAAATTTCAAAATCTGAATTTTTTTGTTAAAACATAGATTACATCTATCACCAAAGCTATTAGGAGTACATGCCTTGCCTCTCAGCTTCCACTTGATCTGTGGATTTAAGTCATTCTCTTTCAATTCCCAGTATTTTGGGGAAAGGGCTGTCTGATATGTGACAGAATAAATAAAGAACAAAGTAGGAAATGTGTCTTAATCTCACATGTTTCACTTTCATTAAGGCTTCTTCAGAAATCTGGTTAAAAACAAAAAATGAAAAATTGTAAAAAAGCAAAGACAATATACTTCAATACTGTTTGAGATTTTTAAAGAAGGGTTGGAGAACATAACACTCATAGGACAGATAGAGGGAAAGAAAGAAAAGAGAATGCAGCACAAGACATACTTGATGGGTTTGAACAGGTGAATGGTAGAGTGAGGTTCGAGAGAGATATCGAGAAGAAAAATATTAAGAGTGACAAGGGATGAGGGCAAGTCTAAAATTATTACCTACATCCTGAATGGACACAGTACATCAAGAAAAAAAATGTATGATGTGTAATAAAGCAATATTTTAAATGTAAGTGTATGTATGCATGTATGTATAGAACACTTATTTGTTTATATGTATATGTGAGTAATACACATATTAAAACAATGGATGATTTTTTTAAAATATGTGTGTGAAAAAAATGTGTGCTTGATTTTCAGTGATGTTAGTGTATATACGATAAAACAAAATATATTTATGTTTAAATTTGCGCATGTATATATATTTAAAGTACATATATTTTGGCAGCGTCTTTTCTTTTAAACAAGTTGTGTTAAATGATAGAGACAATATAGTCTTATGTATTTTCTTTTGAATTTTTTCATATTTTCTGATTAGACATTTTATTTCTGAATTATATTTGTATAAAAATTGTCCAAAAGTTGTCCTAGTACTTATGAACGTCATCGTTCATCATCAGGAACTATATTACAGTTTAAAATCAAATATTGCCTTGTAGCAGGAAAAGTGTTACAATATTTAAAAGAAAATAAACAAACATTATGAAAAATTCTTAAATTCAAAGGCAGTAATAATGTAAACACGTGAAGATATGTGCTCACATAGATGCGTGAATTATATGGAATACTTGGTTGTTAAAGCTTTTAAATGCCGTAAAAATACGTAAGAGAATTTGAACTTGGAAGGAACTAATTATGTAAATTATCAAATTACTCAGAGGCAATTAATTATATTTCAAATAAACCCTATAAACACAACTAAGTATATGTCCAGAAACTTGGTAAGCTGTGCGATTGATAAGAGGTTTTTACTTCTGATATGTAGTGCCTCTAAAATGATGATGAACGATGACGTTCGTAAGAACTAGGACAACCTTTCGACAACTTTTATACAAATATAATTCAGAAATAAAAAGTCAAATAAAAAAATATGAAAAAATTCAAAATAAAATATATAAGACTATGTTGTCTCTATCGTTTAAAACAACTTGTTTAAAATATATATATATATATATATATATATTACTATACATACCAACAATACAGTAGCACTACTAAAGACCAAAGTCAGAAAAAAACTAACGCTAACAAATCAGTAACATAAGTCATCAACAACCCACTGAGGACTACCACGTGGGTTAAAGGGGAAGAAAAAAAGAAACAAACAAAGCCCGATAACAATGAGTCAAAAGCTTGTTTGAAAGAAAAAAAAAACCCAAGACGAAAACCTTAACAGCAGAGAGCTCAATATGAAAGTATGAAAGTAGAGCAAAAATACAATAAACTAAATCTAAAAGTGAGCCAAACGTCAACCGCGGTTTCACTCTATGGATCGTCAGGACTTGGCTAACAAATTAGACAGAACCAGCAAAATAAATAGTACTCCTTAGAAGATACCAAAACAAAAAAATAGGGTAAAACCATCTTTATTAGCAACAACAACAACAAAAAAAAAATCAACGACGGTCGACGTTTGGCTCACTTTTAGATTTAGTATATATATATATATATATATATATATATATATATATATATAGTCTCTCCTTGTGTGTGTGTGTGTGTGTGTGTACAAATATAATTTTTTTTATATAAGTGTATATACAGGGTATATCAAAAATACTTTTCTAAACTTTGAGGGCATGTTCTTCACATCAAAATAACTGACACTGTGTTACTATGTAGACCAATTTATATTTCTTTTATTTGTTTATTTGTGCATATTCATGTAGGATTGTGTTGTGATGCAGTGGACATTGACTTTGAATGAGAAATCGAAGAGCCGATTTCAAATTCCAATTGAATTTGTTGCATTCACTTACCTTTGGGAAAAATATTAATCGGTTTTCTCCCTCCAGCTATGGATTAAATAGCAGGACAGATTAGGTTTTATAGCCTTTGTTGACAACCAGTCTACTGCAGAAAGTAATGGCAACCTACTGTGGGAAAATCTTCTGCCAAGTCAGTCATGTCTTTTTCAAGATATGATCACCCAAGCATGTATCAGGTGTAGCACTTAACTGACTAATATTTGTGGCTAGTCTGTCTTCAACTTTTAATGAGCTTAGTAGTGAGTTAACTGTGAAGTGTTCTGTTTAACAATGGCAGAATATTCATATCATGAGCAGGCAGATATGATTTTTACACACAGACATGAAAATAGTAATGGATGCAAGGTTGCACGGCTGTATAAGATTGCATTTGCAAACTGAAGGCAACAAAGTCATCCAGCCTTTGCTCCTGTTTTTGTCACATTGCTGAGACAAAGGTAACCAAGATACTAACTACAAGAAACACATTCTACAGGCTGCCAGAGAAAATTCAGGTATCAGCACATGTCAAGTAGCCCTAGTATGTCGCACATCTCGTAGCATTCTGTGGAGAGTACTTTAAGAACAGCTCCTATATTCATATCATTTGCGATAATCCCAGAGTCTTTTGCCTTCACTCACCATAAGAGAATTTTAGATGATGGTTTATTGCACAAACAGCCACTTCATTGTTTGACCATTCAGTCTTGTTCATGGGTGAGGTGACATTTTGAAAGGATGAAATATCAAATTTACACAATCAACATTTATTGGCAAAATGGAATTCCCAGAGTACTATATCGGCTTTGCACCAGCATCAGTTTATGATTAATGCATTGGCTGGAATTATAGGTGACTGTCTGGTAGGTTTATATGTTCTCCCAGGATGTCTTACAGGAAATGTATACAGCGACTTTGTTTCAAACACTTCCAGACCTGCGAGAGAATGTACCCCAGATAATACGAAGGTGAATGTGGTTCATGCATGAAGGGGCTGCAGCACATTTAAGTCACGTTATTTGCAATGCACTGGCTGACATCTACCATTAAAGATGGATAGGTAGGGAAGGACTGGTTCTATGGTCTGCATATTTCCCCCCAACCTCAATCCTTCGGATTTTTATCTGTTAGGGCACCTAAAACAAAAGGCTTATGCAGAAGACATTAAAAATGTAGAGATGCTTCTACAATGTGTCATGAGGCCTTGTAAAACTATTTAAAACCATTTGAGAGTATTTGAAAGGGTCTGCCTGGCATTAATCCAATGGGTGGATGTGTGTGTTATAAATTGGTGTGTTGAGGTACAATGAAGGCCTTTTGGAGATATGATTATGGAGATATGTTTATATAGACTTGTGTTCTTGCTTTGGCGTAAGAAACCAGCCCCCAAGTTTATAAAAGTATTTTTAATACCCTTTATATAATCCTACATCAGAGGCACAAATCAAAGTTTCAAGCATAACACAATTATCCGGTGCATATTTCCAAATGACCATTTAAGAGATTTGAATTTAAGTTCACATGATGTTAAATCTTATTATATATGTGTGTGTGTGTATTTTTATATATAGTCTTTCATTATATATATATATATATAGTCTCTTTATGTGTGTGTGTATATATATATATATATATATATATATATCTGTGTATTTTTATATATAGTCTTTCATTATATATATATATATATATATATAAGAGACAAAACTTATATGCAAGGAACAAGCTTATGGAGTCTGCAAAGAAATCTTTTGTATTGATCCAGACTTAAAACTATAGCTCAGAATATTGGCAGACAGAAGTTAAAAGGTTTTTCATTCTAAAGAAATAAAGAGAAAAATGAAAGAAAGCAGAAAGTTATAAGAAATCACAGATGCAGTCTATTTGTAAAAATCAAAGAGTGTAATGGCAACAAGGGAAAGAAAGCAGCAACCATAGTGAGATTTTATTGTTGTTTTGTATTAAACACTGGTTTTCAGATATCACTGAGAGTAAATACAAGGGAAGTAGTGGAACATTCAAAGACTAATAGCAGAAAAGAAAAACAGGAACATTACATCTGCTCAGACTAATTCAGTTAGGATTGAGTTATCGCTCTAAAAAGAAAAAAGAAATAATGGATCGCTAATTGTCAGTAACATCCTGGTTTTGACTAAAGGTAGTGCCATACTTACTATGCTTAACCAGCAGGTTAGCAAGAGTGTTCTGTCAGGGAGGTTGGTGGGTGCTGCGTCTGGGACCTGGCCCTAGCTCCTATTACCAAGTAGGTTGATTTTATGACATGTCAAACTTTGTCAGATTATCTGATGTTGTTTAGTGAAATGGACTTGTCAATTTACAATAGCACAGTAAAATTAACTCTCCTATTACTGGTGTTTATAAGTGTTGTATCGTGGAATGAAGAGATACACAGTGAAATGTTGATAACTACTTTATTACCAGAGAGGTACAACCAAGAGGTATATACAATATTTACAGTCTTTTGCAGTAGTAGGTGTTACTTCACGAAATCCATGATAATAACAACTCTGCGTGCTAAACGCACATTATCTTTTATACATCCGGGTGACGTTTGTCACATGGTACAAGCCATGACACAATAATAAGTTGTGATACTAGTAGGTTAGCTTAGTTCTATATTTACTGCTTCTTGAGATGTTTGTAACTAAATCACAGCTTGTAACACAGATATTAAACAAAGGATCTTCCTTTGTGATTAAAATATTTTCATTGCAAAATTTAGAACTATAAGATTTAATTTCAAAATTCTTTTCTCTTTTTAGGGTATTGAGTTTGGCTTGAACTCACTACTCAGTATTAGTTTTGCTAACCACTACCCCATGCCAAGGTACCTCCTTCACTTGAGCTCAACAACAACCAAATTTTTAATTCTATTGCTGAGGTAGGTGTGACTTCCATTCTTGCTATTGAAGTTATATTTTTCCTAGACTGATTGTCAACCAAAGCTGAAGAATCCAGCCTGCCTTGTTATTTTGACCATAGGTCTAGATGGAAGAGATGGATTCATGTCTTTCTCAACAACATTAGTGTAGCATGAAATACTCAAATGTTTATAAAAAGAACAGTTTTTTTCATGCTTTAATAAGTGCTGTATATACGTTGTGGTGCAGTGGATATTAGCTCAGAACTAGAAATCAGGGAGCCCAGTTCAAATTCCAGTTGAATTCCTTGCATTCACTTATGCACAAATAACCTTGGGAAAGGTATTAATCCATCTCTTTCCTCCAGTTATGGGTTAAATAATAGAACAGATTGGGTTCTATAGCTTTGGTTGGCAACCAGTCTACTCCAGAAAGTAATGGTAACCTACTGCGAAATAATTTTCTGCTCGGTCAGTCATGTCTCTTTTGTGACATGATCGCCCAAGTGTGTATCACATATGGCACTTAATTGACCGAATATGTGCATGACCACTACATTACAACATAAAAAAAATTCCATTGTGGATAATTTTAATGTTCTAATAAACACTAAGCAATTTGTCAACTGTTACATTAGAAGCAAGAAGAAAATTTACAGTAATTTTAGCAACACAGTTTTGTGGTTATTTTTTGTTGCCACAACTTACACTCCTGAAGATGATCTCAGGAGAAGATTGAAAGGACTTGGGAACATGAAGAAATGGATAATAAAATAAACTGTCAAAGTTACTGCATATTTCTTACACCTTTCAATTATAATACACAAAAGATTATCCATGAGTGTGAACAGATTTTATTAAAAATAAGAAAACAATGTTTGTGATTATATATATATTTCTTGAATCCTGTTCCAAGTCTTTCCTCTCACTGTAAACCCTGTGCACTAGTGGTGATCCTGCCTTGGTTAAGGTGAAATGATTAATATATATATATATATATATATATATATATAGCATTATTCTAATGAAAGTCAACAAAATAGCAAATTTGGAAATGATATTGATGATATTTATTATATATTAGGCTATATATAATAAATATCATCAATATCATTTCCAAATTTGCTATTTTGTTCACTTTTTCATCAAAATTCATTAACTGGCCAATTATTAAATCTTTATATTATAAGCATAGTTTTTAATTTTATATATATATATATATATATATAATTCTTAAATAAAACCAAAACAGTTGCTAGAAACAAGCTCCTTGCCTAAATATCCTTAAGAGAAAATTTTAAACAAGGTCATCAATAAGAAAAAAGGAAAAGACCTAAAAGCAAACATCTACTTATTCAGTAAAGTTCTCGGTGCCTAGGTTACCTAGACAAATCAAAGAATGCTTAACACTAGTTCCTATGAAAGGATGGCCATAGTCATAACCTAAGTTTTTTTTTAGATAACTCAAACACTTATATGCTATATACATTTTCATATGTATGTATGTGTGTGTTTACTAACATAGCCATTATTCATCTTATTTATTATAATACATGAGAAATAACCTTGCAATTTGGAGAAAAATTGATCTGAAACTATCATTTGATGCATTCAGGGACAGAGAAAAAAATGTACTGAAAATAGTCTGACTGAAATGACAAAAATAAATAAACAGTTAACTGGTTGGATTAGTTGTGAATAGAAATATTCTAGTTACATTATTTACAAAGCACTATTCCCAAAATTCCAGGAAATTTGAATAGATTGATTAATCTATTCATCTGTGGAGATCCCCAGAAAGAGTATCATTTTCAATCAATGTTTATTTTCTTAAAACTTTTCTTTAAAAGGAAAGAATTTGATGCCTTAATTTCCCAGATCTTCTATTTCTACATTTAAGCTATCCATCATGGATTTGTAAATGTTTTTATTCTCTTATCTTAAAATATTATTTGATCAATAATTTTTCTTCATAATAAGAACGATTAGCATAGAAACAAAGAAAAGCATACCAAACTGCTATTGTAAAATGTAATCCTTATACAGCTAAAAAGTCAATGTTGGACAATCTCTTAACAGATGAAGTAGCAATAGAGATGTAGTTCTACCGATCAATGCTGAGAACATCACTGCAAAAGCATGTGAGAAATTTAAAAGTTTTAAAGAGAATAGGAACTACTACAAAACTGCTGCTAACAACCAAAAATAGAAACACTTGAAGAAAAAGGCTGAGAGAACTTAACACTCACAAGTGTTACGTGTTAAGTGTAACAAAAATAAAAAAAAATGATAAATTTGATTAACCAAAACTCAGAGTTAATTCACAGACAAATATTTAATTTACAAAAACATTAAATAAAAATATTTACAAATATAGGTTTTTCGCATTCAAAAAGAAAAACAGAGTTTACTACTGGCAGGCAAAGTGTTACGAAAGGGAAGGAAGATGTCAAATATCTTTACCCAGTTAAGATAGCAATGAAGTTTAAGTGCTATACTTTTTAGAAATCCTCAAATGTGTACACAAAGAATAATTTTTAAGTTGGTCAATGAAAGAGTCAAAAATATCTATTTACCCATTTAGTTCCATGAGGTTCTCTTTCAGGTTTTAGTTGGTCAGCAACTTTTCTTAGAGATTATTTCGGCTGGATGCACAGATCCACGAATCGGGCTGGAGTTGATAATGTCAGCAAATTGACTACTCTCTTCCCAAAACCTATTTTTATGGGGGCTAACACCTAATTTGCATATTTCTAGAACAGTTCGAATTCTTTTGAATCTACTGGAATTTTCTGACATTCCAGCATCTTCCAAACATTCTATTTCTAATTTCCTTATTTTTATGACTACTTCATGAATTAAAACTTTTTTGTAATAACAAGTAGGAATCAATAGAATCCCTTACTACAACTTTTTAGACATTATTATTATTATTTTTTTTTTATATATATAAATGCATCCTCATAACACAAGACATATTGAAGACAAGAGAAACTGAAGGAATTAGTAAGTAACCTACTTGGAGTGAATAGAACAAGGGCTACAAAGACAAAGAAGGAATTAGTAAGTAACCTACTTGGAGTGAATAGAACAAGGGCTACAAAGACAAAGAAGGAACTTATAGAAGGAAATGTGTAGGGCCATGATTACCTCCTTTTTCATGTTATGTCCCCTTTAGACAAAGGCGATCATAGATTTCCACTTGACTCTTGTCTCATGTCGCAGTATATTTTTGGCATCTCTTCCAAGCTCTGCTACATCATCCCTTTGCTCAGATCTAACTAGTATGTCTCACGCTGCTTTCCCTTGTCTCTTCTTCCCTTTATCAGACCTGTGAGTATCAAGTTCTCCAAGCCCTCCTTCCTCATAACATGTTCAAGGAACCTCATTAGTCTCTTCCTGATATTAAGTATGAGTTTTCTTCTCGTGTGCATCCTTTCCAACACCTCATTGTTGCACACATGCTCTGTCCATGGTATCTACTGCATCCTTCTGTATAACCACATTTCTGCTTTCTCAAGCCTCTCCTTCATCCTTAATGAGATCGTCCAGCATTCACTTCCATACAGAAGGACAGATATCAAATAGCAATCCAGCACTTTTTCTTTGTTTCTAATGAAATTTTCCTGTCTTTCGGTACTCTGGTTAGCTTCTGAAATGCATCTTTGGCCATGTCAGTGTGTGTTTGGATCTCCATGTCACATTTTCCATCCTCTGTCAAAACATTTCCCAGGTATTTGAATCCTTTTACTTGATTTATTTTAGTTTCTCTGACTTGTAGCTGGCATATTAGTCTCCTCTTTTTGCTGATGACCATACATTCAGTTTTCTTTAGGTTTATGCTCAATCTTTTCTCCTCATTTTCCTTTCTGTATCTGCTATCAGCACTGTGTCATCCACATATCTGATATTGTTGAGATTGTGGCTACCAATGACGAATCCTTACATTCTCAAAAGATATTATATATAAAAAATGTTTTTTTTACAAAACTTAAAAAAAAAAACGTTATCTATTCAAATATGAATTTTCTTCAGTCGAGAAAAATATATAAAAATTTATGTAAATCTAAACTTTGGAATGACTTCTCTTTTTACATTGGTTGTAGGTCTGATTTCATATTATTATTGATCACAGATAAGTAGCACTATGGTTAGTTTTGTCTAACACTGCATGATGCTGCAAAGCCAAATCATTAGCCTAAGAACTTGAGTCATGTATTTAAATAACCTCATCAGATTTAGATTCTCATATTCTTATTGCAGGATCAAGTAAGATTAAATCTATTGCTGTATATGTACCACTTGATGGGTCGAGATAGGTATATGACTTGTCATTGTATAGATAAATATTGTTTCTATTGATAAACTTTTACATTAATCTTCCCTTCTGAACAGTATTTTTGTTATGGCTATTAAAATTTCCCATTAAAATAAAATTTTTGTGTTTTCTTGCTTTTTGTATTTGCTTTTTTTGTTGGAGATCTTCTCCTTTGGGATACAGGTAAGAAATCTCTAGATCAAAATGTGTGACAAAATGATTCTTTTGGTTTTATAATTTTTAAGTTTAACCAGTTAGAATTTTTTATATTTTGATTGAGTATATCAGATTTTTTATAAGATGTGGTATAAATCATTGCTTTTCCCTGTGGATATCTGTTTTCATTATTTCAGTTAATTTCTTTTGCTCTTGGATTAATGTTGTTAATTCGCAGAAATCTTATTTCTCACTACTGCGTTGTTGGGTTTTGGTTATATTTGCATAATTTAATGCAATATTTTGTCTATTGTTTTCTGCAAGTTTTCATCCTTCAAGAAAATTTATATTTCTCATATTTGATGCCAATTATTTCTTTTCCTTTTTGCCAAGCTTTACAATGATGTGATCATGTAGAGTGGTTCTCAGTTTATGCCTTTTATGACACCTTTGCACTCAGTTTCTTGATCTGTACTGATGCATTTTGGACATACTGGAATCCTAGTTAATCTGTCTTTAGGATGGTCAAATCTTTGACAGTTGTTACAGCATAAAGGTCTTTCCATTTTTATTTCATTTGGTGGTTTGGGTGTGTTGAATTTTAATATATATGTGTTGGTGCTTATTTTTTGACCATTTCTTTTAATTATTATTCTGGTTACATCTATTACATTTTGGGGTTTTAGGTTAACTTTAATTTCTTCTAGAAAACAAGCTGCCAGGTCAAGATATTTGATTACACCTCTAGATCTGTTTTAGACTTTAGTGCGGATAGGTTTTAATTTTTAAATTATTAAATGCTGACCATTTGAGGATATTTTATGCATACATTTTTTTCCTATTTGTATTATTATTATTGTGTTGTTTAATATTTTTTAACAGTTATAGAAGTAACTTGACAGTATATTGTTTTTTAAATCATAAATGGTGATCGTTTTATAATAGGAGTTTCTTCAAGTGATTTCATTACTACATATTGAAAGAAGTAACTATGCAATTCTGATTTGTTATCAGAACTTAATTCAGATAGGGGTCTTTTGATTTTCTTTGTTGCCATAATATATATATATATATATATATATATATATATATATATTTTTTTTCTTCTTACATCATTGCTCCCCACTACTTTTCAGAGCTCTATCAGGGGAGATGATTAGAAGGAATCCCATTCACCCAAGCATCTCAGGGATACAAAAATGGTATACTCAAGTATTTAGATGTAGTTATCAATAAGTTCTTTCATTTATCTGCCCTTGTGAAGTTGAATATAAGTTTTCAATTTTGATGATATATTTCAATTATAACCTGACTGACCTTTGTCACTGCCTTCTAGTATCAATTTGATTAAATTTGGTTGGTGTGTGTATGATTTTTTTTTTTTTGGTAGATTGTGAAGTTATTGTGTTTTTGGTGGGTGGAATGGCAGTAGGGCTTGACATAACTAGCCGATTGATTAGATCAGGTCTCTCTGACCATTTGTCTATCCCAAATAGTGTGTTGGAATTCAAAAATATTCTACCTAACACTAATCCCTCAACTACCAGGATCCTGTCCTCAGGCATTATGCCCCCTCCTGATAAAGTGGTCCTCAGTGCAGAGGTTCAGTCAGAAGCCCAAGCCAACAAGGTAAAGCATTGGTTGAACTGAGTGACTCGACCTAAAGAGTTATGAGTTCAATACATGGCTACAGCAGAGGTGAACAAAAACTTCAAGAGTTAAAGAGAGATAACTGATACATCTGGAAGAGCATAACTCAAGGAACTAGAACATTCTACAACAGCCAAAACATCATGAATATGGCAACAGTCCAAATAACGTAAATAATAAAAGATTAATTTTGAGGCCAAGTTCTTAAAACACAGCAGTGAAATGAATTTAATAAATAAATTGAAAGTCTGCTGAAAACAATTACAGATTTTCAAAGACACTTTGCAAAGCCATAGTAAAAAAAGAACCAAATAGTCATTTTTTTTTTATTATTATTTCCATTATGGTAATCAATAATTATGTTTGTGAATCAGAAAGAAGCTAGGGCTTCTCATTGTCACATGTCAAGTACCTGCTTTAGGATGTTAACTTGTGATGATAAACAGAACTCAAAATTAAAAAAACGATTGAAAAACAAAGAAAATTTAGAGTCATACAATGGTCAATTTGCATTTGACAAAAATTTGTTTTGTTTTTTGTTCTGTCAGACAGAATTAGAATAGATATGCAGATGGTGTAATGGAAACTAAGTTTAAATTAAAGGCTGCTACATTCAGTTTTGCACAAAGAACCATCAAGAATCTGTCTCTTCCCTCTTAGCTCTGATTGGTTGATTGGTTGGTTGTTTTTGTTTAGTGGCATATCAACATCTATGGGTTATTTCATGCTGAAATCTAAATATTTTGTACACAATTTTTTTTTTTTTTAAATAATAATGATTTTAATAATTCAAATCTTACTAATTATGCTTTAGCTGAAAGAGGTGGGGGGCTTTATACTTTTCCCAAGGTGGGTATATATAATGAACTGTACTGTAATTGAAACTCAGCTCTCTGCTTAATAATTTTGAGCCATTATCCATTACACCACCTGCACATCCAAGCTCACAGTAACTAGTATTCCCAAGTGGCTACTCAACAGGTTTAATGTTGATGATCATACAGGAACTAGTGTTTCAATGCGATGTGGCTATAAGTCCCTAGCTATGGGTTAAATAGGAGAACATACTGAACTCTCTAGTTGGCAACCAGTATAGTAAAAGGAAAATTGAATTCAAAACTGTACACTAGGCACATATTTGAAGATCCACTCAGTACAGTTTCAGTATAAACAACAGTTTGGCTCTGTGGGGGTTGAAGAAATATAAATTGACCCGAGCTGATGGTCCTGCTTGGAAATAAGCAGCCATCCTGAAGATAAGAAATCACACAGAATTACAAAATGCCCAAGTCAAAACTCCTTTCAGGATAATGGATGATATTAAAAATGTTCAGTTTAAATGAATTCCATTCAAAAACATTCCTTTTGATCACATTGTAATAGCTGTCATATCAATATGCATTTTTTAAAAATTTACAGAAATTAGTATATTTTTGTTTATTAGTTCTAAAACTGACAATAAAAGAAAATTTTTTCAGTAGATTATATCTCTTTTCTTAAACAGTAAACATGAAAACAAAATACAAAATAAATAAATAAAACTCTTGATTTCTTACTAGAAAACCAAATGACTGACTCAAACAAATTCTGTTTCTTATTAGACCAACTGAAGGCAATAATTAACAAAAAGCAGTCAAATTTTTTTTTTCTTAATCATTTCACCCCAATCAGGGCGATAATGCCACTAAGACACAAGCAGTTACTGGGAGTGAAAGAAAATGAGAATTTAGGAGAAGGAATTGGAAACCAAATCCTAAACTGGAAACAAGGGATAAATTTCTACTCCTGTTCAAGAGACAAGGAAGGAGCATGAACAGGGCAACAGGCAAACATCTCTAGATTTGTACTTATTAAAAAAAAAGTGGGGGGGCATACAGTTTCCAAATACAAATGTGAAATTATAGGTTTCTTCGGTGATCAGGTAAAAATTGGTACAGTTTTGCAGGAAAATTTTCACTCATTCACTGAATTCGGTAATTATCATTTATTGAGTCAATTTTTTAGAGAATTCTCTTAAAAATATTTTAATTGACTGGAAATGAACAAAATGGCATCTCATCCATTTCTTCATTTAGAAAGCTAAAAAAAATGTTATGGCATAATGGAATTATGATGTTACCTTTTATTTTACTTAATAAACCATACAAACTTACTTGACTTTAAAAATTGAAGAAACCCAAGTGCTATAAACATCAAAATGGTAAGAACTTTTGAATAGGAGTACGGGTTTATCTCTTGTTTCCTGTTTAAGATTGGAATTCCTGTTCCTTCTAAAGTCTGTGTCTGAACTCTGAAATTTTATTCACTATTTATTTCATTTTTTTTTCTTTCCTTCATCTATAGGAGTAGATAAGTTCATAACCCTTCCTGGTCTTTCAAATGGGAGTCCTTGTTTCTGGTTTAGAGGTTTATCCCTTGTTTCTGGTTTAGGACTGGGTTTCCAGTTCCTTCTAAAGTCTGCTTTAGCTCTATACTCCCAATGTTTGTTTTTTCCTATGCTAATATAAGTCCACTCAGTAACCCTGTACCTTGAGTGGCTGTTTGGCCTTGTGTTGGATGAACATTATTAAAAAAATGGAAAAAAAAAGTCCATTAGAACAGATCAGTAAAACATACATTGCTGGATACAGTGCTTTTTTAAACTAAATATTATAACGTATGAAGAGTGTAAGTTATTAACGTTGCAGTTTTCATAAATTTCAAAAGTAAGTTTACTTCCAAGATTTCCTACAGCACTGTTTAAATAGTGGAGATAAATTACCACAATTTCATTTTCTATCAGATCAAATATTATCAATCATCATTAAGGATAATGCAACTATTATCTACTTTGTTCTTTTGTCAATCATTATTAAATTTTGATGAGTATTTATTTTATTATTAGATGAAGCATTGTCAACTTTTGACTGATATTTACTTTCCTTTGTTTGTTAGTTGCTTTACAACAATAATCATGTTGCAATAAACAAATTAGGATAAAAGTAAATACATGTCAAAAACTATGACTAATAATAATCAGTCAGTTAAGTGCCATACACGATACACACTTTGGAGACATGACTGACAGAGCAGAAGACTATCCAGCAGTAGGTTTCCATTACTTTCTGCGGTAGACTGGTTGCCAGCCAAGGCTATAGAACCCAATCTGTCCTGTTATTTAAACCATAACTAGAGAAAAGAGATGGATTAATAACTTTCCCCAGAGTATTTGCGCGTAAGTGAATGTAAGGAATTCAACTGGAATTCAAACTCGGATTTCTCATTCCGAACTGATATCCACTACACCATAATGACTGACTAATAATAAAAATCACATTTTAATTCTGCTTCTTAATGTGTATGTTAAACCCAGCGAATGTCTCATAAATAATGGACTGTTCCATTTTGATTAATAGAAATAATGGAAAGGATATATCAGAGACTGTTTTGTTTCGGTGACAGGAAGGAAGGAAAAAGGAAAAAAAGAGACTGAAGAGGCAATAACACTCACATATTTAACTTCTACTTCAGTAAAGTGAAAAACCTTGTCAATTTCAAATCTTTTCATTTGTATCCTCCTACTTCTTTAAAAAATGACCTGAATTTATATTTATGATTGTTACTGCAATACTTTATTAAAGTTTTCAAGTTCAAATATTTAATGACACAATTTCTACAAGCATTTTGTAATCATGGAACTAGCAAGGAATTTTATCATTAGCTAAAGAATTACGATTCATCAGAAAATTCAGATAGTAAAAGCTGTAAAATTTTCATGGGTATTTCTGGTGATGATAATAATAATAATAATAATAGACATGAATTATTTTTATTTTTGTCTTTTTTTTATTATTCTATCATTTTATCATTGTCATTAAAAGTATCTCTATAAAAAAAAAAAATGACAAGTAATCCAACAAAAGTAAAGGGGATCCCCAGAGATATTTTCATCTTGGCAATGTCTGGTGATCTTGCTAGAAAAACAGATAAATGCCAATACTGGTCTGAAATAATCTGCACAATTGAAATCAAAACATTAATGCCAGAAGTTTTGAATATGAGTAAAAAACTCATTTAATCTAATACAGCAAAGACGCGTTATTCCCAAGTGCTTTGGGTTTGTTATATTGTCAGATAAAGAGCAACTTGTAAGATGGTGCGATTAGTACAAAAAACAATGAACGCATGTAAGAGAAAAAAGAATGCTACAAAAATTGATGATAGCCTCCTGACAACAGAGTGGGACAGACAAAATGCTCGCCAATGGTGAGAGTAGTGATAGTAGTAATAATATAAATGAATGAATCGATTGCCAAAACAAGTATCAGCAGCAGCTGATTGGGGGTTTTATTACTGGAGTAGTGGAAAGGATGATGTGGGTAGGGGAAACCTTAATGGACACCATTAGAAGAATGTTGATAATAAAGGGTGTAAGTATAAAATGAAATCAGGAATATATGGAGCTGTTAGTAGGAAAATGTTTTAGCAAATATGTGTCTGAGAATATTGGCATACCGATATTTCAATTTGAATAGGTGAGTTTGTGTAGAAGCAGCTCAATGGTTAGCAGCATAGGAAATGGAATTGGCAAGGTTCAAATTATAGCTAATATAGTTTGTGTTCAATAGCATCCTAGAGAAAGGCAGGAATCTGTATTTCCCTGATAGGTCAGATCAAGGATTTCATTCTGCTGTTGCTGTCTCATGATACTTGGGGGAAAAAGAAAAGTAGCAAGTTCCAAGCAATCTCCACTGCTTTAAGAAATGGTATAAAAGGATCCAGTTTCGTATACCAAAAATCTATTAACTCAGAAAATAATTTGCTGTTTTTATTTATTCATAGCTGATGTACTGAGTGGGCATATCAAGCAAAGATTTGTTGTGATGCAATAAGAAAAGCATCAAATAGTTTAGTTAAATCAAATAGTTTAGCTCAAATGATATCAAATTTTAACAAAATGTGTAAAAATTAACTATTTCAATTTGAATAGGTGAGTTTGTGTAGAAGCAGCTCAATGGTTAGCAGCATAGGAAATGGAATTGGCAAGGTTCAAATTATAGCTAATATAGTTTGTGTTCAATAGCATCCTAGAGAAAGGCAGGAATCTGTATTTCCCTGATAGGTCAGATCAAGGATTTCATTCTGCTGTTGCTGTCTCATGATACTTGGGGGAAAAAGAAAAGTAGCAAGTTCCAAGCAATCTCCACTGCTTTAAGAAATGGTATAAAAGGATCCAGTTTCGTATACCAAAAATCTATTAACTCAGAAAATAATTTGCTATTTTTATTTATTGATAGCTGATGTACTGAGTGGGCATATCAAGCAAAGATTTGTTGTGATGCAATAAGAAAAGCATCAAATAGTTTAGTTAAAACCCATATTAAAAAATTTCCAGATCACTAATAAATATACAGGATACTCACAAAAATTGACATCATTTTGTAGTCTAATAACATAGCTCAAATGATCTCAAATTTTAACAAAATGTGTAAAAATTAACTAAGTTGATAGTGCGAACTTATCTCAATGAGAATCTACCAGTAAGACAGGTTGGACATGCCAGTGATAATAACAATGAAATGGTCACAACATTCAGCTGACATTTCTTAATTTTTTTCTATGTGAAAGGATAGGTTTATATCCCCACTCTTCATAAGAGGAACTTAAGCAGACAATCACTTATACGCTGGAGAATGTTACGCAAAGACTTGACTACTGACTTGATGTTTGTCATGTTACAAGTGGTGTGCATATTGGATATATGCCAAGCTTGATGAAATTGGTTATAAAATCTAAATTCTTTTGAATATATTGTTCAAATTTTGACAAATCTTTTATTGTTCAATATGAACCCTATTTAATTTTGTTTGCCTGGAACGTAGTTTCATTTAAAATGATACAATTTCTACAAGCATTTTATAATCATGGAACTAGCAAGGAGTTTCATCATTAGCTAAAGAATTAAGATTCATCAGAAAATTCAGATAGTAAAAACTGTAAAATTTTCATGGGTATTTCTGGTGATGATAATAATAATAATAATAATAGACATGAATTATTTTTATTTTTGTCCTTTTTTACTATTCTATCATTTTATCTGTGTCATTAAAAGTATCTCAAAAAAAGAAAAAAGAGAACAAATAATCCAACAAAAATAAAGTTAATTTTGTTTGCCTTGAACATGTAGTTGCATTTTAAATGTTAATTTTTTTGAGGACCCCATGTATATTCAAATGATACCATGGTTTAAAGGAACACCACCAAAAATCAAAATGATCAGAACCATGGCTGATTTCTTTTCTGATCTTGCTCATACAGCTTAATGGGGGAGGAACTGGAGGGTAAGATTCAAAACCTTTTGGGCATTGTATTGGGTGAACATATTAGTAAATTAAAAAAATGTCTGAAATAACCCCCTTTTTCCTTCCATCAGTATTGTTGATGCTAACCGCAGGTACAAAAATTTGAATACCTAGGAAGTGTTCTAACAGATAACAGAAAGTGCAACACAGAGATTCGAGGGCAAATAAAATGGTGAAGGACACGTTCCAGAAGCTGAGAAAAGTATTGGGAGACAGGAAACTTTCACTAAAAACAAAGAAGAGAGTAATGTATGTGATGTCAGTTCTTCAATATGGCAGTGAATGCTGGACAATATAATTGAAGATGAAGGAAAAACTTGAAATGTGGAAAGATGCTGTGGATATTGTGGACTGAGCATGTAAGCAATGATGAGGTTTTGGAAAGGATGGAAACAAGAAGGAAATTAATATTGAGCATCAGGAAGAGACACCTAAAGTTCCTGAGACATTCAATAAGGAAGGAGGGCTTGGAGAACCTGATACTAACAGGCCAGATATAGGGAAAAAGAGACAAAGGAAAGCTGCAGATAACATATTTGAAGGTCCTTAGCAGGTGGATGACAGAATGGAGGTTGTGTGGTGCTACAGGAGAAAGTGTGTTAAGAGCCACCAGGAATAGGGAGATGTGGAAGGACATGATTGCCTACGTCCTGAAAGAACACGACACATAGAAGAAGAACCTTCAGGAGAGTGACTCATTGTGCCTTCTCAGACTAATGTCTGCTGTCATGAAGTGGAAAGACAATATTGAATTTATTGATAGGTCTGTTGATATGAAAGTTGGTTCACAGAGTCATGCTTGACAATTTTTCATGCCTGAATCTGTCCTACAAAATTGCTGCCACTTCTGCTATATTTAGAGACTATTGATAAAAATCCAAAGAAGAATCCGCAATTTCATTAGCCCTGACTTGACATCTCAGCTACAGCCACTTTCTCACTGCCATAATGTCGTTTTTCTGTACTTTTCCTTTTTTTTTTTTTAATCATTTCACCCCAAGCAAGGCATTCCACTGCCACTATTGCGCATGGGGCTACATAGGAGAAGGTGAAGGTAAAGAGGAGGAGTGGTTAGATGTAGGAAATGTCAGAAGAAAGGTGATAGATGGGTAAGGATACCGAGGATGAGGGTTGGGCAGATGGGAAGAGTGTTTGAAAGAATGGGAGCGAGTTAGTGTGTTAGGAGGTGTCTATTGACCTTACATTTAAACTCCTGGATATTGTAGCCGTCGGGGAAGCAATCATGCGGAAGGGAATTCCACAGTCGGGAAGTGCGAGAAAAGAAACTGTTGGAGTAGAAGTTGCAGTTGCATTTTATCGGTTTCACTGTAAAAAATAGAGTATATGTTTTATTTTATTTTTATTTTTATTTTTTAATCGTGTCACCCCAATCAAGGCATTCCACTGCCACTATAGTGCAGGGGGTTACATAGAGGGATTGGATATAGGAAATGTCAAAAGGATGGTGATAGACGACTTAGGATGTACATAGGGAGAGCGTTGGAGAGAGTGGGTGTGAGTTAGTGTGTCTATTGACCTTACATTTAAACTCCTGGAGGTTGTAGCCGTCGGGGAAGCAAGCATGCAGTAGGAAATTCCACAGGTGGGAAGTGTGAGGAAAGAAGCTGTTGGAGTAGAAATTGCAGTTACATTTCATCGGTTTCACTGTAAAAGGGTGGGACCTAGTTGCCAATCTAGTATCTCGTGCAAATTCACATCTAGGGGACACCAGTGATTTAAGTTCATCAGAGCAGAAGCCATGAAAGTATTTATAGAAGAGGCACAGGGAAGCCACGTCACGCCGGTGAGAGAGATACTGCAGGCGGTCAGCCAAGTCGGTATCAATCGCATTACAGATTCTTCACTGTATTTTGTCAAGAACCCCGAGGAGAATAGAAGGGGCACCCAACCAGATGTACAGCAGTACTCAATACACGGGCGGATGGTGGATTTATATAATTGCAGGATAGATTCAAGCGGAAAGAATTTCCAGGCCCTGCACAGAGAGCCGGCTTTCATAGCTACGGATTTAGCAATGGATTCGACGTAGTCATTCCACTTGAGGTCCGCTGAGAGTGTCAGGCCAAGCAGGCATAGTGATTTACTCTCTGGGAGGCAAGCCTTTTCTATAACACAAACAAAACAGTTTTTTACAATTTGTAATAAAAGTATGATAATGAAAATTTTAAAAACTTATACGTATTTATTTTTCTCTTTATAAATAATTTAGCATTTAACAAGATTTCTGGATTTGAAGGTTTTTTTTTTTTTTTTATAATCGTTTCACCCTAAACAAAGCAGTACTGCCACTTGGGCACAGGGGGTTACAATGAGAGGAGATGGAAAATATAAAAGAAAACAGTACAGGTGATGTTGTAGAAAAAGAGGGAGCTGGGAGTAGAATATCTTAAAGTGAATTTTTGGACTGATGTACTGTAATAAGAATTAAAATTTTGAAGATTTACATGTATTTATTTTCTGTTTATTACAATTCTGAGTTAGATGGTTTCTTGAAATATCTACTTAACAAAGTCTAGTTGCTAATCTAGTTTCTCGTGCAAATTCGTATCTAGGGGGCAGCAGTGATCTAAGTTCATTGGAGCAGAAACCGTGAAAGTATTTATAGAAGAGACACAGGGAAGCCATGTCGCGCCGATGAGAGAGAGACTGCAGGCGGTCTGCCAAGTTGGTATTGATCACATTATAGACCCTCTGCTGTACCTTGTCGAGAAGCCCGAGGAGAATAGCAGGGGCACCCGACCAGATATGGCAGCAGTATTCAATGCACGGGCAGATGGTATATTTATATATGTGCAGGATAGATTCAGACGGAAAAAACTTCCGGGCCCTGCACAGAGAACCGACTTTCATAGCAGTGGATTTAGCAATTGATTCGATATAGTCATTCCATTTGAGGTCCGCTGTAAGTGTGAGACCAAGGAGGCATAGTGTTTTACTCTCTGGGAGGCAAGCCTGGTCCATGCTAATGGGAGGTGTAAATATTTTAACGGTAATCATTCTAATGAACTTTCTATAGGAAATATTCATTGGGATTTAATTTTTACATGTTATTTTTATCCCCCCACCCCTCAAAAGACAAATTGTACATATGGAACTAGTTAGGACTTAATAGAGATTTTGAGGTGAATATGGTGGCTATAGTAAGAATGGGAAGTAAGACTGTGTTGTTTTAGTCTAAGGAGTACTGTGGTATGTTTGGGTCAGTAATTGTGGCTAGCTAAGTTTGATTATAAGTCAGGCTGAAGACCAGCTTTCCCCTATCCCTGATTTTTGAGTTTGTGCTATATTTTTGCATTTTCAAAATAAATATTACTTTCTTCTATGGTACGTAAACTATGAATTTAAGATTTCTTTACTAGATTGCAGTTGAAATACTTAGATGTTTCCTGTCTGCGGAACTCCCTTCCATTTACTTACTTCCCTGATAGTTACAATCTCCAAATGTTCAAATGCAATGTCAATTGCCATCTCTCTCTTCCTGAATCCCATTCATTATCCTTTCTTCAACACCCTCTGTACCTTGTTTTTTTTCTCTAACTGTTACCCCCTATGAACAAGGAGTGGTTCTGCCTTGCTTGGGGTGAAATGACGAAAAAGAAAAAAATATGTAACTAAGTTTTATGCTAAAAGTTTCTTCTCTCACACTTCTTGCTTTCAAGTCAAATTAGATATCCAAAAATTTAAATGCAATGTCAATTGTTATCTTCTGTCTTCTTAATTTCTGTTCTTTTGTTATTCTCACTCCATAATAATTTTTCTTTTACTCATTTTCTTTTATACTCAGTAACCCCTTGCATCTTAAAAAAAGGAAAAAAAAAGATTTAGTTTGAAATTCTCTGAAGGTTACCCAGATTTACAGACACCTGAAGAAGGCCAGAAAGTACAATGGTTGAAACATTGTTTCATTCTTAAAGTATTTCTCCTTTTCTGTAATTCTTCTGTTTGTCTTTTCTCACATTCAACATTGCTGCAAACGTCTGTGTCTGCTTCTTCATTTTATTGACAAATCTTTCAAGTTATGTTTATGTTGCACAGTCACCAAAATCAATAATGACCCCATTTTTTGTTTGTTTGTTTGTTTTTTCTTTTTAACATACCAGGGCGAATTTCATGAACATTGCTTAATTTTAGTGAAAATGCTGATCATAGACAAATGAACAGCTGAGAATGGAAACATGATTATATAGGCAGATGAAATGAATAAAACAAACATAAAAGTTTTCTAATTAAACATTTATGTAGTTTAAAAATACATCTTATTTTCATGTCTTCTCCAAGCCCCTAATTTATAGACTTCAACTATCACATTTAATTACAGAGACTTCAAGAAATAATTATAATGATGATAAAAAATAACTTTAATAACCATCAGCCTTTGACATCAACCAATCTTTTAGACTTTTCAAATTCTAAAATACTGTATAGTTTAGCATTTCATTCACTGTACTCATTCTAAAAAAAGAAAATAGCTGTCTTTGTACAAAACCAGTTACAAGCATTAAATAACTGACATAGCAGAAGAATTCCCACAGTAGGCTGTTGTTACTTTTTATTGTAGACTGGTTGCCAGTCAAGGCTATAGGAACCAGTCTGTTCTGGTATATTGTCTACCATACCCCAAATGCCTAAGAAATGATTTTTTTTCAATAAATTATACATGTAGCTTTTCTAAAAAATTTTAATGAGAAGTTCAGTTATTTTTTATTGGAAAAATAGAAACTTATTTTCAATTAAAACTGCATTTAAGGTGCTGAAAAGTTCTCAACCTATTTTCTAAAATTAGACAAAATAAGAAAACATCAAAAAAAAAAATTTTTTTTTTTTAGACAGCTTCTTGGTCAAATCCAGAGCATTTCAACACCTCCTCATAATGAACTTTTGACATTTATCTGTTTCTTTAACACACATACCATTGTTGATTGGAAAAAACTCTTGACTAGTTTAGTTTCAGACATCATTGCACAAAGATTTTCTATTATTACTGAAAAACCTGAAAACAGTTTTACATATGAATGAAATTGATCCTTAATTGTACATGCAACCCTATCAGAATTTCAAGTTTCAATTCTTAAGTAGAGCAAGTGGCTTATTGAAAGCACTGAATGAAAGATGCTTTGTATGCTAGTTTCTGTTGCCATAGCAACACAATCACTCAAAATTCTATACTTCAAATATTCTGTATGTACATATGAATAAATCTATGTAGTGCAGTATCAGAATATATATTTGCCTTCTTTTTCTTTTTTTTGTTCTATGGCTCACTTAATACAAAGCCCAAGAGGGACTCAAGATAGAGTTCTACTGAATGAGGTTGTTTTATGAATGTAAAATAAAAAGTGCAGATTATGAGGATAGATAATGGTTGACCCTAAACTTAAAATTATCCAATCTCCTCAGGGGGCTGTTCTACAAAGTAATGGCTCTTGAAAAGAAACTGTCCAAATGGAACTTCCTTCTTACTAATGGAATATGAAAGGAATGAGGATAATTTACTCCTGTGTACATAGAATGCTAGTTTTATCTGTAAAGGTCTGAACTGGTTGAACAAACAAATGTAGCTCATCAGTACATTTTCCATGGAAATAGCAATACAGTGATAGGCTGCAATACTACAACATTGAGAAAGATATTTATTTATTATATACGAATGTTCACTCAATAAAAGGCCCAAGAGCTACTCAAAGTAGGGGTTACTGTATGGGTCTGTATGGGTGTAAGGGAGTGCATTTCATGAGGTTATGCAGGAAAGGTATCGATTAATTATAAACTTGAAGAGGTCAAGATTTTATTGATCAGGTATATATACTATCAGAAATCTGTTCTGAAAAGCAGCAGTTCTTGGTTAAAAGTTGTCCAAGTAGAACTTCTTACTAACAGAATACGAATGAAATAAAGACGATTCACTTCTGTGTATGTGGCATGGTGGGTTACAGCTACAAAGATCAGTACTGGTGGAACCAAGGAATGTAGCTCAGCAGAACACATGCCATGGAAATAGCAAGTGGCTTGTGACATTTTCTCTGGGAGAAATGGCTATTCTGGGGAAAATAATGTTCTATTTATATAAATAAGGAAGTTTTTTTTTTTGTCTATTTGCATGCATGTTATTATAGCCTTCAACATTTGGTGTGCATAATTATTGGATGCATATAAAGGTAATAAAATATTTCTGTTCATCATGGGAAAAGTACTACTCAACTGATCTTTTCTTATGTGAAAATATGTTTTCTTGTCACAATTGCTTTGGTGTAATGTTGACCCTTACACCATCAGTCCTTCGTGTCAACTTCCAAAACCTCAATAGTCGATCACTTCATTCTAAATCGGGCTCTGCCCATGTTGTGCTTGATTGATCACAAAGCCAGTTTGGGTTGAAGGTCACTGAAAATCTGCTGCATTGATGATCTAGACAGAGCTGGGGGCCTCAATAAACAAGGAAATCTTTGTTAAATTAACAAGGAGTTTATATACATATGTTCTGTTCAGTACAGTATTTGATTAGAGTTTATCACTCTTGCATGCAGACAATTATGTCTTCTACTGGATGTAACACTAAGTTGATTAGTCTGGCACCAAGATAAAATCAGAGTTTCTTCTAAGGTAGATAGTTATGTGATAACACATCTCTCATGTTAACTCGCTCCATACTGGTCCAACTATATCGTAATCAACCCTACTGTTTATATTGATTCTCGGGTTGGTTGTGACACACCTTTGGATACACTTAGCTTTTTCAAATGACCAATAAGGGATCCTCCTTTTGGTTACCTGATCAACCTCATCTTCCTCTTTCCTATGTGGGTGCCTCTCACCATGGTTGTGGAACATTCCTTTGACTTCCCAAAATCTATTGGGGCACTTTTTCATTGGTCATCTGATCGATCCTGTCTCTTTCTTTCCTGTGTAAGTGCCTCTCACCGTCGCCTGAGATGTATGTTTCAGCTTAACGGTCAAATTTTAATTATTATTATTTTCACTTTTAGTGTGTGTGGTTGTTTCACATCTTTGTTTTTATCATTTCAATGGCTATAAGAAATTATCTATCTTTGGTTGAAAAAAAAAATCATGTGTTTCTTCTTTAATTCTCAGCATTGCGAAATTCCTCAAAGGACTAAGAGACTATTTCCAGGAATTTTTTGTCTCTCTCTCATTGGGAAGTGGCTGTCATAAAATCCGCAATGTCCTGTTTCTTAGGTTGCTGCCATCTTTATCAATCATTGTTAAATTTTCAATAAAAGAAAATTTGCGATTACAAAATGAAATTAACTTTCTTTTCTTTATTGTTTGCAAATTCGCCAGCTAGTATGAAATCTAATTTTTAACTAATACAAAAAAAGATTGCCTCTTGCTGAGAAAAATATCAAGGCAAATTTCACATGCAAGTGTGAAAATATTTATTAACCAATGAAAGGAGACCAATTTGCAGAAAAGAACAAATTGAACTTTCAATGACCCGTATCATGTTTCTTCCCTCCCCAAAATAAGTTTGTGTTGGGAGCTGACCACTGATCAGAGTTTGCTATTTGTACACATTTCCTGGCTGATGCAAGCAAAGTACAAGGAAACCCCTGACAGCCTGTGCTGAACACAATGTAGCAAGAAAATAATCAACCCCCACCAGTGACCTACATTTTTACCCTCTCACTTTTTCTTTCTTGCTATTTTCTTTACTTCTTCCTCTTCATCTACCTAATGTACATAAAAAGTAAGAGAGGAACAAGACATTACTACTACTTTTTTGATACACTTAGCGAGAACATGGACTTACCTTTTTCTGTACAAATTAGATTTTGCTAAAATAAATGAACTCTTAATTCTTTAAACTTCTAACCACACTTTCTCTTTGAACGTTTTCATACATACAGTTTGATGTTATGCTGTTTGATAAATAAAATTTTCATTTATTTATACAACAGAAGTTTTATTTCGACCTTCTAATTTGGAATAATTGTGGGGAGTTTGGTTGTGTTTGGCACAAGGCCAATTTAATAAGCATTGCTCAAGCTCTCTACTCCCAACTCACTTCTCGTGAAAATAGCTTTTGATTTTCTGCAATAAGAATCTTTATCTATCTCACTTGTGTGGTCTAAACCTGTCTCTTGCCTAGCTCTAGAGATGAAAGGAAGAAATTATTACCTCTCTTCCTTCTCTTTTCCCTTTCCTTTTCGATACCAAAAATAGTGTTACAGTAAGATCATATTTTATTATTAATGTCTGGACAAGAACAATATTTTTGTGTTTTGAAAAAGTCATTTTACTCTTAGACAAGTTTATAATGGAAAAGAAGAAGAAAACAGTGACTATTAACTGTAAAAAGACAGAATACACAGATGTTAGAATCAAGTTGGTGGCTGTATATTGGAGATGTCAAAATTAAGCAGTTATAGAAATTTAGCAATTTAACTAATTTGTAGCATATTCATGACTGGTGGAAAGTGTGACACAGCAATCAATGTATTCTAAGAATACCAGAGATGGAACATACGAGTAACAAGGAGGTTTTATGGAAAATAGGAACTACAAAAGAACTACTGCTAATAATTAGAGATAGATTAAATTTCTGGTATACATAAGGAAAGTGGGCTTTGAGAATATAACACTCACAGGATATACAGAAAGCAAGATGAAACAGGAAGTAACCTATTTGACAAGTTTAAATGAATGGAATACAGAACAAAGACAAAGAGTGGTGGTAAAATAGCAAGAGTTATTCAGACTAACAAAAAGCAGGAAGTTGTGGAGCAGGAAGGGTGAAACTTTCCTCAATATGGCAATATTTGAACACCAATTGTTTGTTAAAAAGTTTTCTCAATCCTGTTTTGTAAAATTAACAAGAAACACAAAATAATTCTATTGCAAACAATATTCACTATCAGCATGTGCAGACGGTGTAATTGATATCAGTGTGGAATTGGCAAGCAGATTTCATATTTTGTGTTAGTCTCATTTACTTTCCTTTACTACTAACTACCATGGATAAAGCATGAATCCATCTCTTCTAGCCCCACCTACAGGTTAAATATCAGTATAGACTAGATTTTCTTGGGTGGCACTCAGTCCAAGAGAAAGAAAACTGAATTCCAAACCGTAGAAAAGGCAACAGGAAACCACTGATATTTTTCCCAAGAAAGTCAATTAACAGGTAATAAAAGAAAAGAAATCTATAGAAAGTCATAATTGTCTAAGTCCTGAAGTGACATAGTATTAAGAAAAAAAAAATTACCTTCAATGAATATCTAGGCTTGATTGAAAAATGTATCTTTACTATATCCAGCTAAGGATCTATTTTGCAATTCAATTTATCTATCAAAAGGTATAATATTTGTTACTATCACAATGTTTCAACCATTGTACCTTCTGGCCTTTTTCAGGTGTCTGTAAATCTGAGTAACCGTCAGAGAATTTCAAAGTATTTATAATAAAAGGTACAATCTGAATAGTTAAAGTAAAAAAATGTAAAAAACAAAGAAAAGTTTCTGTAATAATCTTTATCAAAATAGTTACAAAACAGGTTAAAAGTATATGAAAGCAATTCTAAAAATCTAGATGACCAGAGCCTAGCAGCTGATCTCTCCTCTGACAGATCTCTAACAGCTCAATGAGGTTAAAAACAGGCTTGTTACATTCAATACCTCAAAAATCAAATTTGTAACATTCCATCATCACTGAGCAGATTGTGAATTTTCAAATATCGCAATGAACAGTTGTGTCTCAAGGAAGCTTTAGAGAACTATGGAGTTTTAAGCTTAACCCCAAAAGTAGAATGCGTGTATATATGACCCATCACTAAAGATGCCGGAAAAATAGTTAGTTCCCTGTACTGCTTATGTAAGTGCCTCTCCCCTCCTGCTATGTTGTCAGTCAGGTAAGTGCCATACATGGGCGATCATGTCTTAAAGAGACATGACTAACTGGGCTGAAGATTTTCTAGCAGTAGGTTGCCATTACTTTCTTCAGTAGACTGGTTGCCATCTAAGGCTGTAGAACCCAATCTGTCCTGTTATTTGTCTCATAGCTAGAGGGGAAAGAAATGAATTATATTATTAAGTAGTAATTAGTGGGGGACCAGTTTATTACTTCATAACAACAGAAAACCGATCCCCCACTTTATGCCCCATCAAAGCCTTAATCATGTCTTTATTATATTCTGTCAGTCAGGTAAGTGCCATACATGATACACACTTGGGCGATCATGTCTTGAAGAGATATGACTGACTGGGCTGAAGATTTTCTGGCAGTAGGTTGCCATGGCTTTCTTCAGTAGACTGGTTGCCAACCAAGGCTACAGAACCCAATCTGTCTTGCCATTTAACCCATAGCTGGAGAAAGAATTGTTGGATTAATACCTTTCCCAAGGGTATTTGCGCGTAAGTGAATACAAGGAATTCAACTGGTATTTGAACTCTGCTCACTGATTTCTCATTCCAAGCTGATATCCACTGCACCACAACACACATCCTCCTGCTATTCTCTGTCTTTAAAAAAGCCAGATTGGACTGAAAATGGAGTACTGTTGCTAGATCTAGTCTGGAGCTAATCAGTCTTCACTTAATAGAATCCCAAAATATGTATGTAACCTTGGGGGAAGGTGATGAAATATACATCTACAACCCCTTTCCCTAAAATAAAATGTTGCAAACCTCTTGCGACTGCAAAATGTTTAAACAAGATGCATTACTTAGTTTCTTCGAGTTCAACTATGCCAGTTAAGATGTGCTGTATCACATACACTGAAGCAAACACCCTCCTTTTCTTCATATTCCAATATGAAGAAGTTAGTTCCACTTCAACAGCTTCTTTTACCAAATATCTGTTGTGGAACTGACTTCCAAGAGGATGCTTTCCCTGATCATTATAATCTTAAACTCTCAAGTCTAGGGTTAACCGTTATCTTCCCCACATATCTGCATAAATTGTGTCTCTTATTCTGTATCCCTCCATCTGCTTTGTGGAACTGACTCTCAAGAGGATGCTTTCATGATCACTACAATCTTAACCTGTTCATGTCTAGAGTCAACCGCTATCTTCCCCACATAAACTGCACCTCTTACTCTCTAATCTTCTACCTCCTTTGTGGAACCAACTCCCAAGATGATGCTTTCCCCAATCTCTACAATCTTAAAATCTTTAAGTCTATGGCTCACTGCTATCTTTTCTACATATTAAAATAAACAGTGCCACTTACCACTCAACACAACACCCACTTTCAATAAGCCTTGTACAAAATAAGTTCCATCAGGCTTAAACAGAAGGTTCAAGCAATGGAGTCATACATTACAGTGGTGCATAAGAATCTCTACTTGAGGTTGTCTGGCAGATAAAATTATATCCATTTTCTTCGAAGCAGCCCAAGCTTTAGCCATACGAATTTTCACATCCTTTTCAGTAGAATGCATTTCACTTCCAAGGTATATAAAAGATTTGACAGACTTTATTGATTCACCTGAGATAGTTTGTGTTGGGTTTTGCTGATTGAAGTCTGTGAATTCGGTTTTTTAGGTTCAGTATTTTCTAGATGATGTAGGAGAACTGTGACATTGGTAATGATGTCTGCAGTAATAGCTAGAATATCTACATAGTCCATATCAGTCAACTTCTTTTGGCAAGATATTGTTTTGAGATTCTTGGTGATAAAATAAAACCTAACTTATAAAAATTTCCCTTGACAAACATCATGCATTTTATTCAAGGCAGTCCAGTCGAACATATCTTGTTTTCTAGGTATGTAAAAAATTCAACAGATTTTATTGATTCACCAGTTTGTATTGAACCTTCTTCATTGAAGCTTATGAATTTACTAGAAAAAAAAATAGATTCATTCATTTCCAGTAAATAGTAATTTAATACTTTCTCCTAAAATAGGCCAGCACAGACAGGCAACAATGCTATAACAATGCAGGAGTGAAAGGGGTTAGAAGTCCATGACAAATTCATGTACATTTTTAAAAGTTAAAGACGAGAGTATCATTAATTTAGTCAAATTTTATAAATAAAATGTTTATATTGTTTTAAAATTGTTACTTCTGCAACCTTAAATGAAATTTTAAATAAGGCATAAAACTAATGTCATTCACTAAAGAGAAATAAAAATGGTTGTACAAGTTTAAATCAGAACATTCCAGAACAGAGAGAGGTTCATGAAATTCATCTTCATTTCCCAATGCTTTATGAAATTCCCATATACAATGAGAAAAAATATTTTTTGATGAAGATATCATTTGTAGAAATGAAAGATGTCGGCTTGCTTTGCATTGAAAATCCAATAAAGTGATAAAAATACAAAGTCCAATTTTTGAAGCCTATATACTTCCCTGGCTGAATATTGATAACAACACAAATGAGTAGAGGCATAAAAGCTATACAAATACAACAAGCCAGAAGCAAGTAAACATAGAATATATTAATTCAACAATGATGAAGAACAGATGGGAAACCTACTAGACATATGCATGGACATACAAAGTTGAGATAAGAGCAAACAGAGGATTGTGGGTAAAATAACCTTTAACAAGCAGAGAAAGAGGAACATTAACCTTTCTGAGCTATAAGAATCAAGGTAAGAATTTTTTTTTTTTTTATACATATGTCCATGCAGAAAAATGACCTGGACTGAGTTTGTGAAAGTTAATTGTTTTATATTTGTGGTGTTTCTTCAGAATGTTAGTAACCATGGCTCTCCACAATTTCACATCCTTTATAGCTGTAAACAACATTTGACTCTTGACAATCCTCCTTTGCCCTCACTCTGCCATCCATTCATACAAACTTGTTTGGTACTTGTTAAGAAACTTGCTATTTTCCTCTGCCTCACCTGCTTTTGATATTTTCTTTTTTAGTGTTTAATTCTTCAAGCTTTCTTTGTTCATCATTTGTTCAAAAAACACCAACTGTCTATTTCAAATTCAAAGTATAAGCATTCTTGTTGTGCAATGTTACTAACTTACAGGAAGTGGTAAGCACTCAACTATCTCATGGGTAATAGCTGTAGCTATTTATACTCTTGCTGACTTCCTCTATGAATGTGTCACCTCAATCTTAGTTTCAATGACTTTTTCAAAACCACTTGTTGCTGACATGTTCTGTCGATGATAGTCTAGCATTAGGGTAGGTTGATTTTGGAATCATGATATTGTACTCGGAAAGTTGGGGTTTGACATGATAAATAATAAGAGAAAACAAACCTTCAAAATCATTACCACATTTTGAAGGAATGAGTTTAAAGATTAAGTTTAGGTTCAAAATCATAGCATTGGAATTTCCTTGTAGTGATCAGTGAAAGCCTTATAGCATAGTTTTATCAAAATTATAATTTACACAAGCTTTACAAATTGTATATGGACAAGATGTATGACATAAACACATTATTACTAAGTTATTGAGCCATCAAATAAAACCTTCAAAGAGAAATCATACTGAACAATTTAGCTTTATTATTGTGTAATACATTATACAGTGCAGTAGTTTTTGTGTGATTTGCAATAAACAATGCAAATTTAAAATATTTTGTTTTATAATTTGTGCCCAGCAGTATTTTGGTCTTATATAGACTTATCTAATTTTTGTTTTTATTAATTTTGATCTCACAAATCTTATTTATTGAATAGCCTATTTTGTAATCTTTTACAAATTTTTTTTTTTTTACAGTTTTTACTTATTCAATACAGCAAAAGAATTTTGGTTATAGTGATTCATAATTAGAATTCTGATTTTCTATTCATTGTATCTGATATAAAAGATATTAACTTTATTTGGATTTATTCTTCAAATAGAAAAATTTTGAAGTCAGTTTTTAAGCAAAAACCTGTGGAAATTATGCATTGCTGTACTTTTTTTTCCAGATGATCTTTAAAACTAAATGCTCAAAGAGTGATAAAAGCTATGAGTCTCATTTTTGGTGTCAGTACTTATCACATCAAACCCCAGCTTTCACACTAAGTACAATATTTATTTTCTAAAAAGTACAAAAATCAACCTACCCTAGTTAAGCATCTGCCTGTAGAACAACATCTGTCAATGTGTAATATCTGTCAAATTTCTCTTGCATTCTGATTGGATAACAAAATTAATTTTTTTATGAGGATTTTGTAGCATAATGGTTAATAACATAGAAAATGAAATCAGCAAACCAAGTTCAAATTCCAGTTGAGGTTGCATTTGCTTCATATTAACCCTCTAGGGCCATTCGTATCACATTTGATACAGTATTTCCCTATAAGGAAACATTTGGTATTTCCCTATAAGGAAACATTTGGTATTCATTGACTGAGCAGTCAGTACTGCTTTCATTTGAAATTTATAAAATATTTCTCTTAAAAAATTTTTCAGGAAAATATTTCTTTCAAGGCTTGTTTTCATACTGTATCAAATATGATACGAATGGCCCTAGAGGGTTAAGGGCTTGAGCTGGTGGATGACAGAACGGGGGTTGCATGGTGGAACAGGAGAAGGCGTGCTAAGAGCCACCAGGGATAGGGAGACGTGGAAGGCCATGATCGCCTACGTCCTGAAAGGACGGGGCATATAGAAGAATAATATATATGCCAACCGTTTTTAAGAAATTATAATGTGGGTATAAAATGGGGGATCAATTCTATATTATAATCAATATATAAACTGATCCCTCATTTTGTGGCTATGCTAATTTCTATACATTTATATTCTAGATTTAACCCTCTAGGGCCATTCATATCATATTTGATACAGTATTTCCCTATAAGGAAACATTTGGTATTCATCATTGACTGAGCAGTCAGTACTGCTTTCATTTGAAATTTATAAAATATTTCTCTTAAAAAATTTTTCAGGAAAATATTTCTTTCAAGGCTTGTTTTCATACTGTATCAAATATGATACGAATGGCCCTAGAGGGTTAATTAATCTATTACTCTCCTTAAAGTAAATACTAGTTTAGTTGGTGTTCTAATGAATATCAACTGCCTTAGCTGAGATTTGAACTTTATAATGTAATTAACTGTTTCCCTCCTTCAACTCAGCAGATTCTAATAAGTAGCATTAGGAAATCAAACTGAGTTCAATCATTTGCCTCAATATCAACTTTAGACAATTTCTACTCATTATTAAATTGTTAGCTAGGCACCTCAACATGATGTAATGGTTAGAAAAGCTTGCCTCACTAAAACCTATTACAACGAAGTAGTGAATCGATCCTCACTGGGTACCCCATACTTTCAGCCTTGTGCCATATCTAAGTTTTGTGTTACATTCTGCTAATATTGGTGGCAGGAAGCAGTAAATGACTAATATGTTAGTTGCCTGGGGAAACTTTGTCAGTTTTAACTAAATTATTTCTGTTATACTAACCTAACAGTTGACTGTAATGCAGTCCATAATTTTAATGTCTAGCTAGCAATCACATAAAAGTTCAGTTGCAACTGAAATTATAGCAGCATCACTTTGAATATTGGTGGTCCTCTCTACGCTCCAAAGCAAGTGCCCCAGGAACAAGCAACATGAACATATACATAATAAGAGAAATCTTAGAGAAAAGATTTCTTGCTGGCACCAGCTCATTAACTTTCGTTACCACAAAATAACCTAGAAAATAAAATTTCATTTGAAATCCCGACAAAGATGCCGTTTTGAGTATAAATGATTGAATCTAGAATATCTACAAGGTGTGACCATGTACAATGTGTGCTTATATAATAACAGAAAAGTTTGTTATAAAGCATTTGCACAAAAACACACCATCCTCCCCTCAAGGCACAGGTGGTAATTCATTTAGAAACCAATGTACATTGCTATGTACATCAGGAATTCAAAATGTTAACAAGTTCATCTAATTTGATATTAGTTTACAGCCTTGTTCTTCAATCAGATCATTTGTTTGTCTATTTAATATAATTTACGTACGTGCATTTTCCTCTTGAGCTTAGTTACCAGCACATCAAAAATTTGCTGTTTCATTTTATGAAGATGACTTCATAATGTCAATTTATGTTGACATAAAATAATACTACGAATTCTTCTCATTTCAACGGATTTAGCGGATTAAAGGATTGGTTTGTGAATTTTGGTGATTTTTTTCTGGATTAAATAAAGGATTCAATTTGGAATTCTCTATCAGTTACCTGAATTGACATATACTCGATGGAATGCTAGAAAGGTGCTATGACCAAAATGTTGTGATGAGAATAACAAAGATGATGACAATAGTTTGCGCATAAATAATGAAAGGGTGTAAAGAAAAAATAAATTAAATCAATACTATTGCCATATTTAGGCAGGAGCTGCTCAGTCTTTACTTTACAGTCTTGATAAAATTCAAAAGCATCTATGTGGCATTGTGGGTGATGAATTATTTTAAATATTTTTTTTTTTTATATTAAATGAATATATAACAACTCTTTTCTCAAAGACAATATGTCACAAGCGTCTTGCTACTCCATAGCAAATGTTCAGACAAGCTACATTCCTAATTTCCAGCAGTTCTGACTTTCACAGTTAACACCCACCATGCTTCATATTCCATTGGTAAGGAGGAAGTTTCATTCATACAACTTCTTCTTAAGAACTACAACTTTGTGAAACAATCACAACAATCTTGACCTATTCAAGTCTAGAGTTAACTGTTATGTTTCCTATATATCCTCATAAAATCAGCTTCATGCCTCCTACTGTTTCTTGGGCCTTATATTAAATGAAAATTATTTAAAAATTGACAAAGTAACATGAACTCAAAGAGAAAATGACATAATCAAGATATTGATGTTACACACTACTTCTTCACAAAAAAAAAGATTAGGAAAAAAAAAACACCATAAATACTGAAAAGAACAATAAGAAGATTTTACGAATTTTAGCCAAAAGTAAAACTGGCTGGTCAGGCAATGATTATCAGGAAATAATGTATTTAAAGTGTGTTTCTATATCTGACAGGAAATGACATGAAAAGAATTCATTTGCATTCTAAGGGAAATAACATCCATAAGGTATGTCACCATATACTCCAGGAAACCGCATGCGGAAGGGACGCCCCCACGTCCTCCAGGAAACCGCATGCGGAAGGGACGCCCCCACGTCCTCCAGGAAACCGCATACGGGAGGGACGACCCCACGTCCTCCAGGAAACCGCATACGGGAGGGACGACCTCACGTCCTCCAGGAAACCGCATACGGGAGGGACGACCCCACGTCCTCCAGGAAACCGCATACGGGAGGGACGCCCCCACGTCCTCCAGGAAACAGCATACGGAAAGGACGTCTCTACGTCCCCCAGGAAACAGTATATGAAAAAGAAATCTCTACATCCCCCAGGAAACAACATATGGAAAAGAAATCTCTACATCCTCCAGGAAAGAAAATGAAAGAAACTTGATAAAGAGCTCTTAACATCAATTGTTCAATATGAAAAAGCTCACATGTAAATTACTCAATTGGGCTCAGAGTATACTTCATGTTACTTTTAGCATTGCAATATTTTAAAAATTAAGTTGAATATTTTAAGGCAGTAATATAAATTGGATATGTAGCATCCAATTTTGGAAATGCCAACATTTATACAATTTGGTGTGCTTTTTTTGCATTAAGTTTCCATTTATACCAACAGACATACTCAATGTTTGCTACAAAAAGAAATATAAAAAAAAGGAAATTTCACTCACACATCATCTTCCCAAGAACTTATGCTGTGTGCAAGAGACTCCCAAAAGGATGCTTCCCTCATTACTACAATCTTAACCTTTTCATGTCTGGAGTCAACTGTTAACTATCCTACATATTCTCATAATCTACAATTCTTACTTCCTACTCTTATGCTCATGCAACAACATCATTTAATAGTCTTCTACCTTGAGTGACTCTTAGGCTTTGTATTAAACATATAATAGTTAAAAAAAAAAAAGAGTCATGTGGATATGAATGTATTTTTTCTAAGATTCCTTGACTAAATATTAAGCATGATCTCTGCATTCCATATGCTACCTGCTTAAAGAGTTTCAGGAAAATTGAGTTTTTAAAAATGAAAAACAAAAACAAAAAAACAGTGTTATCCAAATTTAAATGATAACTGCATTAAAAAAAATATACAAAACTGCTTATGATAATTATAATTCAAATTTGATTTGTACTATTATTCTAAAATGAATCCAATAAATTTTAATTTAAAATCCGGAACAATGAAAGGTAAACTCATTGGCTAAAATCAATGTCAGCAGCAACCATAACATATTACTTCATTTAGAACTATATTAACAGGTGCTGAAAGGTACCTGGCCTGCTTTACTTCTCAGAACCTGGTCAAATGGCCAAACTTTGTTGTTTAATCCTTTTTTAGATACACAGAGAACTTTTCAACATTCTCTCATAGATGTTGTTGGGCACCTTGACGTGTTGTAACAAGCTTGTCTCGCTAGAATCATTACAATTGACTAGTGAGTTTAAACTTCACTGGGTGCCCCACACCCTTGACCTTGTGCTACATCTAAGCTGTGTTTAGAAAATCACCTCTCAAAGATGTCCTACAGGTGTAAATGCTACATTGCTTTTCTAGTCTGCTATGTATTACCATCATACAAAAACAACAACAACTTATTTCCTCTGGAAAAAAAAGTGGTACAAGAAGAAGGCATGAAACCAAAGTTAAGAATTATTCCTATTCTTTATGCATGTGAAGGGAAAATGTCTTCAGAAGTTGAAACAAAGACCTGTTCTCCTTGCTTCTGCAAACTTATTAACCACAAATACCTTTTTCTACAAATTCAAATAAATCTGAATATTTTTTTCCACAAAGATTAAATAGATGTTATGATAACAATCAGCAGTCCCTAACCACCAGGCCACAGACTATGAGCCATAGACCATTTGGTACCAGGCCCCACAGGAAAAAAAATAACTTTCTCTTTTTTTATTGACTACTGTAGTTATGTTTATTGTGTTTTGTTATGTAACTCACCGCTCAGTTAAGTGTCATATGTGATACACACTTGGGTGATCATGTCTCAAAAGAGACATGACTAACTCGGCAGAAAATTATCCTGCAGTAGGTTGCCATTGCTTTCTGAGGTAAACTGGTTTGCCCTGTTATTTAAACCATAACTGGAGAGAAGAGACAGATTAATATCTTTCCCAAGAGTTTTTGTGCGTAAGTGAATGCAAGGAATTCAACTGGAATTCAAACTCGGCTCCCCAATTTCTTGTTCTGTGCTGATATCCATTGCACCACAAACCACTAATCTGTGGAAAAATTATTTTGTATGACACAAAAAGGTCGGAGACTGATAACAGATGTAACAAATTACATTGCATTTTGGTCACCATTTTATTTTGATTGTCATCATAATTAAAAAAAATTGGATTTGGAAATATCTTATTTATTTTTTACAAGTTCTGACACTTGAAAACTGTGTGCTCAGAATATTAGGCTAAGTATAACAATTTGAGGGAGGTAAGTCAGTATGTGGTATGTGAAATTCGTTTTGGACATTAAAATCAATGATAGCCCCTTAAAATCAATGTAGATAGCAACCATGACTACATACATTTACTGAGAGACGGTAGCTGTAATGCTGGTGGAAATGTTGCTCTAGAGAAAACAGTAACATAAAAATAATACTTCAAGCTTTGTTCACTTGAAAGTGTGCAGATTACGAATTCAGATTCAAAACTAATGGGTGGTGTGGTGTGGTGTGGTGAAGAGGAAAGAAGAAAGTAAAAAATAATATTTATTCTTCATGAAGACTAAACAAAATAAATTTGGCAACAATGGAGAATTTATAAATGCTAATATATACTAAGATATTCCAAATAGATCTTTATGACAAATCTGTTTTGTTTTTTGTTTTTTGTTTTTTTTTAGAGTGGGGGGAATGAACTGATCAATTTGTAAAAGGAATGTTATTGATTAATATCAAACCTGCTCCCCTGACAACAATCAACACTAATTCTGACTGCTGCAGCCTTGCCATTCTAATACAACAAAGCAAATTGGCTCTAAATATTCCTCAGTATCTTTATTATGGTTTTATGCCATAATACTGATTTCATGTACGATGAAATAGTTCATACTTAGTATAAAAAATAGTTTTCTTGTAAAAAACTGTTTAAAATTATCCCCTACATTTATGAGGCGGTGCTGAAAAGTTCTTGGATTGAGTAAGAAGCAAATAAAAAAATCTTAAAATTCACAATTTTTTATTTTAAAAAAAAATTTTTTTTTCAAATAAAAATTGTGATTTTTAAGAAAATTAAAAAAAAATTTTTTTTAAATTTTGTCAGAATTTAGTTTGTGGATCTTATTTATGAATAGAACTTTGTGTGTGTGTGTGTGTCTGTTACCTATAGACTCCGAAACGGCTGAACTGATATTCTTGAAAATTTACACAGTTGTACTATAAGCTTCTGCGAGTGTTCTTAGCTAGGTTTTGTGCTGAGGTACCCCCAATAAATATCAAAAATTGATAATCGAAAAAATCGGGTTACAGAAGGAGTGGTCCAATTTTAATCAAATTTGATACACTCATAGACAAAGAAATAAGAAACGATATTCAGAAGTTTCAAGGTTGCAGTTCTTACAATAGTGCAGAAAATCGATAATATATATATATATATATATATATATATATATATATAAAAGGTAAGATGTTTGTGTGTGTGTCTGTTTATCTGCCTGTATGTCTGTATTTTTTTTCAGCCCATTTATTTTAGTTTTTGCTTCAGGTTTGGCTCTAAGTAGGTATAATTGTAGTTCTTAGTCTCAGCCATGATACCATTTACTCAGAGAACTTATTTAGCCATTCAAAATTCAGTTTACGACGAAAAAAACTTATTTGATATCGATACCAGGAAAACAAAGTTTAACTTACATCCATTCATTTTTCTTTCAGTCTACGGTTTCGCTTTAACTGGAAACAACTATTGCCTTTTAGTCTTTCGTGCCAACATCCAAAGAGTCTGAGCTCCAGGACCATGGATTAGTTTTAAAGCTTTCATTACACCTGAGCAACGCCGGGCTATACTGCTAGTTGTGAATATACAGCTGTCCTCCTTGGTCATTCTCTCTCTCCCTCCCTCCCTCCCTCTCTCAATTCTTTCAGCAAGAAAAGAAAACACAGAGCTCATTTTCAATATAACAGGTTCATTATTCATGAATTAGCCCATCACTATTTTGGAGTAGGTAAATAACACTTTTTCCGTTTTCAATTTGTTCCTCAAGTAGGGTTTGGGAGGGGTAACAAGAGAAAGGGTGTTAAGAGCTACCCTTCTGCCCATCTCTGACAGTGTCTGTCACACTTACTGCACCTGTCTACATTTTAACTGATGGCTTGTGACTAACCAACAATTCAACTGTCTACATCCTGATGGACATCTTGTCTCTGGCCGATATCTCGAATGCAACCTGAGATATAAGCCCATGAGTGAATTCCCTAATATACGGCCGATCAGACCTTGATAACAGAAGTTTATTTATTCATTTCTTTTTCTATACTTCTGAACTGTGAGCAATTGCTTTCTTTAGATCCAGATAAAATTGTTTATAGTCCCCTTGACTATTTGGATTTCCTTAGTCATTGGACAATCACAGTACATAAAGCAAGTTAGTAGTTCTTAATTTGTTACCAAAACAGAATAGTGTTAGCTGTCGTAGGTTAGTGTTTCATAAGTTTTTTTTTAATCATATCACCCTGAGCAAGGCGGTAACGCCACTGATGTGCAGGAGAGTACATAGGAGTGAACAGATTGGAAAAGAGAAAACCGGAAACAAGGGATGAGTCTCTTCACCTGTTCAATAGACGTGGGTGGAGTGTGAACTGGGCAATAGTTTAGTCTATCTACTCCAATTGAAAAAAAAAATTGAGAAGATTGGAAAAGAGAAAACCGGAAACCGCATCCTAAACAGGAAACAAGGGATGAGCCTCTTCACCTGTTCAATAGACGAGAGTGGAGTGTGAACCGCGCGATAGTTTAGTCTATCTAGAAGAGATATAAAGTATATAGTAAACTAACAGACAGGAGGAAGTTGATGACTGATCATGAGTCATAAAACAACACAATAAAACAGTAAGAAATATGTTTTAATGTAAGAAATACAGTTTCCATTGTTGTGGAGTAGTTTTCGCACTGAAGGTTATAATCATGTTATGTCGATTACTAATCGACTTAACACACCAAAAATGTTAGGAACCTGGTAATCTTCCACTGAAAGCTGACTCCTTAGTATTCGGCTAACTGCTGACTAATATCAACTGCCTAGTAGTTCTAAAGAACTCCTGTGAACTTTCTGTTAACTTGTATTAATATAGGAGGGAGAGTCCATTATCTGAGGAATAGGTGTGTTTCCCAATAACATCAAGTATCATCATTTTTGTTCATCCATACTTCAGCTGTTCATAAATTTAAGATTAATCATATAGAAGTGAAGAAATCTGGCTCACTACACACTTGGCCTTTATTTCCATAGTGGCTACTTTAGTTTTGGAAGATCTTTAATTATAAAGTTTTTTAGCAGACATTAATGTTTGTATAATTGAAGTAAATTCTGAATGACAAAAATCAACACTGTCTAAAACCTGCTTTAATCCATTAACTGCAGACAAGGGTCGCTTCCATGATTGCAGTTCTATGGAATATAAATGTATAGAAACTACTTTGGCAACAAAGTAAGGGATTATTTTATATACTAATTGTAATATAGAATTGATCACCCACTTTATGTCTACAATTCATTGTATATCAAATTCTGATTAGGTATGAATCCAAGGGTTGTTCCCATCATTGCAAGTCTATGGAATATAAATTTATATAAACTACCATGGCCACAAAATGAGGGGTCCGTTTATGTACTGATTATAAAATAGATTTGGTCACCCACTTTATGTCCACAAAATTTTTTTTTTGTTTATCAAATTCTCATTAGGTATAAATCCAAGGCCTGCTTCCATCATTGCAGTTCTATGTTTTAACGGCAAATGATAAAATTAATGTTGCAGGTCAGTGCATAAAATATAGGTCATTTGTTTTTTTTTTTTACACTGTTAAAAGAAAATATTTAACTTATTACTATCTTCTATGTGCCATATCCCTTCAGGATATGGGTGATCATAGCTCTAAAAAACTTCCTATTCTTTGTGGCCCAGAAGTTTTTTTGTTTTTTTTTGTTGACTAATAGCAGCCCAAAGTGCCAAATACAAGTGGATGATGTCAAAATCAAGCAGTTACAAAAATTTAAATATCTGGGAAGTGTTTTAACTGAAGACAGAAAGTGCGACACAGAGATCCAAAGGTGAATTGGCACGCTGAGTGAAGTATTAAGACACAGAAAACTTTCACTAGAAATAAAGAAGAGAGTGCTGGATTACTATGTGATGTTAGTTCTTCAATATGGCAGTGAATGTTGGACAATATCAACAAAGATGAAGGGAAAACTTTAAGCAGCTGAAATGTGGTTCTACAGAAGGATGCTGTGGGTATTGTGGACCAAGCACGTGAGCAATGATGAGGTGTTGGAAATAATGGAAACAAAAAGGAAATTAATATTCAGCATCAGGAAGAGACAACTGAAGTTCCTGGGACATGCAACAAAGAAGTGGGGCTTGAAGAACCTGATACTAACAGGCCAGATAGAGGGAAAAAAAAAGACAGAGGAAAGCAGCGGATAACATATTTGAAGGGCCTGAGTAGGTGGATGACAGAACGGGGGCTGCAAGACGTTACAGGAGAAAGCGTGCCAAGAGCCACCAGGTATAGAGAGACATGGAAGGCCATGATTGCCTACGTCCTGAAGGGACAAGACACATAGAAGAAGAAGGTCATCACCCCTGTTCTGCCATCTATTCACCTAAGCTCATTGGGTGGTAGCTCATTGGCTTCTCCCATCTCTCTTGCCTTCAATATGTCTCATGAGAGTTAAGTTTACCAAGTTCCAATTTCTCATTATATGTCCAAGGAATTTCAGCTACCTCTTTCTAATTCTGAGTAAAATCATTCTTTCTGTTATTTATTTCTTTAAGAATTCTTTGTTGCTTAGTTACTGGATTTCTCAGTACCTTTCTGTAGAATCACATTTCTGCTGCCTCTCGTTTTTTCCTAATCTGTAAAGAAATTGTCCAATATTCACTGCAGTATAAAAGGATGGATAACACGTAGCCTGATGTTGATATCTCCAATTTGTAAATCACATATTGGGTTTTTTTTTCTTGTTGAACACCATATTTTTAGTTTCTTTCAGTTAATTATTAATCCTTTTTTTCTTATTTTCTTTTACTACCGTTTATTTTTTAACAGTTCATGATCATTACTACAATTTGTAATGTTTTTAGTTCCTAACTAGTATAGGTAAGCGATATATAAATTATACCAATTTATGCAAACATATTTTGGATTCAGTTTGCAAAAGATGCCTCTAATTTATACTCTTAGAATATGAACAACAGTACAGCTTGACATTATTTGTCCATTGCTGTGCAACAGACATTGGCTTTTATATATATATATATATATATATATATATATATATATAGTGATCCTTAAAGTGAAAGCAAGACATTCATTAGTCAACATTTGAAGATTAAATATTGGCAGAATTCCTTCAATTATTTGAATGAATATCCTCATTTTGTTCTTTTGATCACCAGGCATTTTCCAGCTTTTCTTTGTCACCCTTAAATGCTTAATGCAGGGAGGGGGGCTTTTTTGAGGCAATTTTCTCCCCCCCACCACACACGAAGATTTGTTAAGTTTACTATGTTCATTCATTTTGGAATTTATGACTTTTCATTTTTATTAAGACAACTTATCCCATTATATTAAGCAACTAAGAATACACTAATCCTTTTTTTAATAAGATATGCTGTATATGACTGTAAGCATTCATTAAATACCCATACAACATATCACCTTGAAATGTAAAGACAATATGTCAAGTGTCAACCTGCCAACTGTAGAATTTTTATGGGTCCATATATTATCAAGATAAACCTATGTATCACATACCAAGTAGCCAATCCTAAAAACATTAGGTTGCTCTGCAAGCATGACTTAGAAAATGTCGATTGTATCACCTGCTGAAGGTTAAGATCCTCTCAAGGCAGGCCATCTTCCAGGTAGATATACTTGCAAACTTAAGTATGAACACAACCAAGTCTACCTATCTATTAATTCATTGTGATTTTTGTCCTTTACAACCAAGTATCATCTGGTCATCAACAGGTGTCCGTTGATTGGCTGATATGAGATATCTGTTGATTATTGTAATATTTTCTCCTTGTGATATCAGTTATACATCATTCATGCTGAATTTGTGCTTCACTATCTGATCCAAGGATTGAATCTGTGACCACCAGATACCCCATATCATCCAATTAATTGACACCTGATGATGACTGACAGTACTTGATCAAAATGTGCCTATAACATCTATATAAACTAAGAAGAGAACAACAGTTTAGAATAATACAAGAATATTGATGGTTGGTATGCTGTTAAATGAACCAACCCAATCCATTATGTACTTACCAATTCTTATTAGCAAGAATAAATGATCTCACAACAGTCATCTCAGATGTTCTATTCACAGCTAATAGTAGTGGTACTAAATCTACTAAGACTATATAAGTAGACTACAATATAGACACACTGATAAATAGATCTGATAAAGGAGACAGCAAACTTGTGGCATCAATTTTACTTTTATTTTTTAAATGCCATGTTCCATTGGGATGAAGGTGATCAACTTTCTCTACAGATTTCTGTTTTTTTATAATTGGTAAACTACTGTGCCTTCTTGGGAAAGATAGTGCAGGGATTTTCTGTTTGTGGTCAAATCACACTGAAAACACTAGTCCTTATTTGATTATTAAAGTTAAGCAGTGCTGAAGGACCACATAAGAATATCAGGGACTGTAAAAAAAAAAAATCTATAAGTCTAAATATATTTTGGCTTTAAATAACCTACAAAGGATTGATAAGTACTTAGATGGAGGATCACTTGGGAATAACGGGTACTATAAGCAACCTTTTACAATCTTAAATATATTTTGTCTTCAAATAACCAACAAAGGATTGGGAAGTACTTAGATGGAGTACTACTTGGGTTCACTGGGTACTACTTGGTTGATAAGCTGTAAGAAAACAAATCAATCTCCATGGTTTCAAATTCAGAGTTTGTCCTCTTAGACTGGCTTCTGTCCAAGGCTAAAGAGCACAGCTTGTTCTGCTATTTATAGCTGAAAGAAGAGACAAATCTCTACATTTCTTGAGCGAATTTGTACAAAAATGAACAGATGAGCCTGGAATTTGAACTTAATTCACCATTTTAGCTTTCCACAATGATATATGCTAGGCTATTAGCGTATCCCTTGAGATATCAATTACAGACAAATAAGAAAGCAAATCTAATTTCTCAAATATATTTATTATTTAAAGCATCAAAGTTGAGTTGTAATTTTCAAATTACATATACCATTGTGATTATCCAGAATTCTGCCTGGAAGGCTTCTTTTATTAGCAAATTATTGCCTTAATTGGTACGGCTTAAGAAATTAAGTATCTTCAATTTACAATTAAACAGTATCCTCTGTCTTGACCAGCCACACATGAAACCAATAAAGGTTAATGATACTCTTGAAAACAATTTATTGCTGCATTCTGCAATATTCCAGTTACAAAAAGATCAATACATTATAAATAGTTCAATAAAATCATGAGATTAATTCAAAGCTGTTTTTTTAATCATTTTATCCCAAATAAAGCCACTAAGAGGCAAGAGAATATGAGAAAAAACATTAATAAGGAAAGACTCTCATGCTTCTCTCTTGGGTCTCTCACTGGCCATTTTGGTGTAACCAAAATTTAAAGTCCCTCGTGTCAAGTTGGGAATCTGTTTTGTTTGAAATATTCTTAAAGGTCAGTCTTTTGTTGTTTTTTTTTTCTGCCTAATTTTAAATTTTAAGCTTTTCATGTTTAATTGGTTTCCTTTAATTTTTTTTGATTTTAGCAGAAATCTCTTGACTGGACTTTTAATCCACCACCATGTTTTTTTTTTTTTTTTTTTTAATTGGAGTAGATAGATCTATCTATCGCCTGGTTCACACTCCACCAACGTCTATTGAACAGGTGAAGAGGCTCATCCCTTGTTCCCTGTTTAGGATGTAGTTTCCGGCTTTCTCTTTTCCAATCTTCTCACTATTACATAGCTCCCTGCACATCAGTGGCGTTACTGCCTTGCTCGGGGTGATACGATAAAAAAAAAAAAAAGCTATGTTATGGCAGTGGGGAAATGACTGAAGCTGAGATACCAGTTCTGGATCAATAATATTGCAGATTATTCTTGTATTTTATCTAGAATCTCTAAATACACAGCAGAAGCACCAAACCAGATGTGGTAGCAATATTCAATGCATCTCTCTCTCTAATATATATATTAATACAGGTTTCATTGAATAATATATACAAGTTCTGTCTATTTATTTTGTGTAAGAACCTTTCGTATGATCTGATTAGCTTGATAGTGTTGTCATGAAAAGACAAGAAATCGCAATAATTGTTGATTTTTTTTATCAGGTCTGAGCTTTTGGCTTACATAAGCCATTATCAAAGGATGAACATTTAATATACAGTGAACATAGAACATTTAAATTATTAACAGAGTGGAGTTATACAGAGGAAATTAAACAGATCCATTTTTTTTGTGTCGCACATGGCCGCAGGCCGAGAAGGAGTGGTGGTAGTGGGTTTTTGGTTAAATGAGAGTATAGTGGCATGAGGGGATTGGTTGGGTGTAGGAGGTAAGTATAATAACTATGACCTCTCCCATTGATTATAAGCATTCAAGTATGTTAGTGGAGGTGTCGAAATTTATTTTACTGAGGCTAGGTTTAAACTGTTTGATGTAGATAGCTTCCAGAATTTTAAGTTTTCGTTTATTATTTTCTTGTCTAAGTATATATGTATTTTCAACAAGTGTTTTCCTAAGAAGTGTGTGTTGATAGCCGTGGTGTTTTAAATATTGGAATATGTTAGAATTTTCATTTAAGTGTAATGTAAGCCTCTGCGAAAGCGAGTTAGTAGTATGTCCAATGTAGGTATTATTTAGTTTATTAGAGATACATTCTCGAAAGGGGCATTTGAATTTATACACTACTTTGTTTTTTTTGCAAATCGCTAACGGTGGGGGAGGAGTCGTTGCGGACAATTGAGTTGGATGTTGTGGATTTAGCATAATATATGATAAATTTAATTCTTTTGTTGGAGTCTGTCGGAGAGATATTAGTGTTTATATATATATATATATTACACACACACACACAAAGTGTATACATGCTTCAGGAAAAGAAAATCTTGTCTTATCAAATTGCAATAATATGATATTTATGATATTTTCCTGTATTTGTCTATATTTCTCAGGTGAGGAATTGTAATTATTTACACTACATTGTCCAGGCTGCTTTTATCTGCTGGGCTATGTGTCCTCAAAAATAAAGTGGGTAAAAGCATTGGTTGAATCCAGTGACTTGACTCAAAGAGACTTGAATTCAATACCTGGCTACTGCAGGGGTGAAACAACTTTGAGAGTTGGCTTCCAGATAAGTAACTGATACCGAGACATCTGGAAGAAGTAGGACTCATGGAACAAGAACAATCTAACCCAGTGGATGAAATAAAGGGTTTAGTTCAAAATTCTGATCACCTGAAGAAGGCCAGAGTGTACAACACTTAAGGAGAACAACAGTCTGAACAATATAAATAGTGTAAATGATATTTTTCTGATTTAACACCTGCAGACTTTTACCAACGAGGGACCTTAAAAGATGTTGTGCATCACAGAAAACCAACTACACTAGTGGTCTTTAGACAAGAAATTGAAAATATATGTGCAGCAATCCCATTGGACACTTTGGCCATACTTGCCCAAGCAGTAATTTGTCATATTAAATAAATAGCTGGAAGCTAAAGACCACAATTTTGAGCATCTCTTGTGATTGTGAAGTCCAAAAGCAACTTATATATATATATATATATATATATATATATATATATATATATATATATTAGAAAGAGAGAGAGAGAGAGATTAGTTAAGATTTATTACCAGAATGGAAAAAAAGAATTGCATGACTATAAACACTTATCAAGAATTTGTTAAAAGAAAATAATCTATATCAAATGCAATTATGACTATTGGTCATGCAGCCTGATCCCCCTTAGTAATGATATATTCTCTTGTGGAAATGGAAGCCATTACTTGATGCCAATAAAAATTACAGAGTGTTTTTAAATGTGCAGAAAAAAAAGTGATTTTTTTTTATGCATATTTTGTCAACACTGAATTTTAAGCTTGTATCAAATTTTTGAAGAAAACCAATTAGCCTTATCAGCCCTTAAGAGATTTCAATTGTTAAATCCCTGGAGTCTGGACTAATTGTTGGAAGATTTGAACATGTCATGTTAATGCAATTAAATCAATATATCTCCAAAACTGTTGAAAATCAAGTTTACAAGTTGATTTTATATCAAAGTAAATTGATTTCCCTTTCAAATCATACCAAATTTTGCCTTCTTCGTATTACTGGTTATGAGATATGGTTTTGGAAATTTATAACGTAAATGTTGTAGATTTTCAGTGACTTTAGTTGATCATGTGATAGATGTTAATGTGTTTTGAAATACAGTTCAACCTGATTGCAGGAGTATTTGCATACTTCTTGCCTTAAAGAGTTAGATAGATAAACTATTCCATTACTGGCCAAATTCTAAACAAATATTTTGTTAGCTATCAATTTATTTTTTTCAACTGCTAAGTGAAAAAGGCAAAGTAAAAAAATTTAAAATAAAAGAATGGTTAATTTGAGCAAGCGGCCATTTAGAAAAATCTGGAATTATTTCAATAAAAGCTGCTTGGAATGAAATGCCTCATGTCAAATCTGCTGCTAATAAAAAATAAAAAAGCAAACAAACAGAATAAGATTTTAATTACATGTAATGATTTTATAATTTGATTTTAAATAAAACTAAGTTAATAAAAAGTTCAAAGACTAATTACCATACTTTGTGGCATTGAAGATGCTATTTTTAACTCTTGAAATAAGAATTAAAAAATCTGTTTTATAATAATCAACTAATACAAGGCTTAAGAGCCACTCAAGGTAGAGGGTTTCTGTAAGAAGATAAAGTAAGAAGTGAAGTTTGTGATGATAGGCACAAAAGATAATGGTTAATCCTAGACTTGAAGAGGTTAAGATTGTAGTGATTGGGAAAGCATCCTCTTAGGAGCATGTTACACAAAGTAGCAGTTCTTGGGAAGATGCTGTATGGGTAGAAATTCTGTATTACTAATGAAATATGTTGAGAATGGTGATTATTTGTCCCAGTGTATGTGGCATAGTGGGTCTTATTTTTCTTCTTATCAACAGGTGGCTGAACCCAGGGTAAGTTTTGCTGCCCCTCCTCCAAAGAGTATTCCAAAAACAAGCTGTATTGTCTAACTTGGGGTTTTGGTCCTTGTTTCTCTGCTCAAAATTGTACTCTGATTTATTTTTTTAATATCAAGTTTTAATATGACACAAGTTCACACCAATCCTTTTTATATTTTTCCACATTAGTCTGATTAAAATCTCTGGTGGGTATTGTAACAATAGAAAGATTCACCTGGCTGGTTTGTTAGCCTGTCACATGTGGTGGGGTTGCCTTCTGGGTAGCTGTGGTGTCAATATGCATGGAGTGGCACAGGTGCAAGTTGAGCTGAATGTTGTGCGATTGGTAATTTGGCCAACAAGTTGATGCCATTGACCAGGGTGTGACAGCTGTTGTACCAAAAAGTTTCAAATTCTGTGCCCTCAGGATCATCAAGGGTGTGCACTGATCCGATCTTCTATCCAATGAGGTATTCTGCTGGAGAACCAGCCAGCCAAGTATCCTCTACACCATCGCTCAGCACTGTGTTTACTGGCTCACTCACATCCTGTAATGACTACCCTTATGAGAGTCATCTACCAGTTATCTACAAACTGGAGACAGCTTGGCGGTGAATCATGCAGCTGTTGGAAGGATGGCATCCACCAGGACCTCCAGCAGGTTAACCTAATGCTGAAGCATGTTCTCATGCTCTGTCATGACGATGAAAGCTAGAGGGATGAGGTGACTCGTGGACTCAATGCCTTTGTGGTACTAGATTAGAATTTAAATTATAATTTGCCTTCTAGAATTGGTATTAGATCTAACAGCACCAGTACTAGATTAGAATTTAAATTATAATTTGCCTTCTAGAATTGGTATTAGATCTAACAGCACCAGTACTAGATTAGAATTTAAATTATAATTGCCAATTTATATGCAGAAGAAAAACTGTTTCTGAATTAGTTACAAGATTACACAATAAGATAAGTAATATGAATAAAATCACATAGATGAATATAGATGAATAAAATCACATCTGGTTGGGTGTTAGTAAAGTGGGTTCTGTTCTTTATATTTGAGTAATATATATACAGAGTGAACCAAAAGTAAGTGGACAATAAATGATAATATTTATTTTGAGATTACATATACAATTCTATTTACTAACAAAATTATTATGTTGGCAATTAAATTTTATTCCTTACAATAAAACGAAAGAGCTTACATTTTATCAACGCAGGTGCTCAAACTGTTGTCCATCACAAGTTACACAGCTTTTAAGTATATCCCTCATGCCATGACAAACATTTTAGCACAAGTCCCTTTGTTTATTAATTTCTTGAAATGCATCTCAAAATACCAACACTTGGTTTTTCACTTTAAACTTTGTCCTTGAGTACTCTCCAAAAAGAAAAAAAATCCATTGGGGTTAAGTCAAATAAATATGCTGGCCAATTAATGTCTCAGGAAATGTTTCATCCAGATACTCACAGACTGCTCTCGAATAATGTGGAGGGGCCCAATCTTGTTGGAACAAAAGATCATGTGAATTAGGCTGCTGTTTTAACTATGGAACAACTTGATTCATTAGAATTTTGAGATGCTTATAACCTGTGACAGTTCATAAAGATATTGGTCCTAAAGCACCAGAACTTGAAATACCACCCCAAACAGTAATACCAGGCTGGTTTAGTTGTTGCTTTAATGTTAAGTGCATGTTCTCACTATACAAGTAATAATATAACTGATACACAAACCTATTCCACCTTCAGTCCATCTACCTTTTGGACAACATTGTATAGTTTGTTTTTTTATGTCTTGGGTGAAAATGTCAATAGTAATCAAGGGCTTCATAATTGTTTAGGCACAGGCATCTTATATCTCAAGAGCACTTGTACATATAATTACAATGTTCTTAAAATATAAGCTGATCCAAATTGCTTTAGCAAAGCACTTTCAATGAAAGATATTACTCCATTATATACTTTGATGATTTAGATGAAACAAAAAGAAGACATTTAATCAGCTCATCTACAGTATTCATGTAAGATTTGGAATTAATATCATTATATAGAAACAACATTTTATAAGTATCACAATTTACCTAGAATTAGTTTTTTTTTACCCCTTAAGGATCTTAGAAAAGTTCGAAATTACTTTAGTTACAAAAAACTATGGCATCTTTCTTGAAACTGATTAGACAACTGGAAAGGATCATTATAAAAATAAGTAGATACAATGTTTATTTTATTCAATGAAATATATATGTATGTATGCGTGTGTGTATATATATATATATATATATATATATATATATACATATACACACACACACCCAAGTATAGGGTACGTATGGATGGAATAATATTCCTTATCCAAAGAAACACTATTCTTAAAAAAGTGCTCAATACAAAGTAGAGCTAATAATATTTATTCAGAAATGTTATAATTTCTGAATAAATATATATATGTATATATATAATTCATTTGTTTGAACATCATTTTTAATCAAAACTTTTGAGTAGATATATACTGTTTGATTAAAAACAGAATATATATATTTTTCTACTAACCTAATTATTTGAGAAATTTTGTTAGGAAAATGTGTGTCATTCGGCAGGATTCGAACCTGTGACCTTTAATAACATAGGGGAAGCAGTCAATTGATCTGTTGCATCTTAGACCACTCGACCACGAATGATTCTACAGTCTAAATGAAGATAAATCAAGCCTTATATACACAATTTTTTTCTTTGGGGCAACATATTCTAAGGGCGCTAAGGTAAAATCTTATGATTAGTTCAGATTTTATTCCCTGGTTTTGGTGGGAATAGAAATTGAATAATTTGTTTTTGTTTGTGGGTTTTCTGTAAACTTTAAAATCTAATTTATCATTGCTGCATATTAATAAGATGTCAAGGAAAGGTAGAGGGTTCTTTGTTTTAAATTCATGTGTGAATTCAAAGGTGGGTTCAACTTTTTTGAGTTTTACTATTATAAATTATTATCATGTTGGTAAAATAAGAGGATACCATCTTATACTATCTTAGGTAAGTAGAGCTGTTAGATATGATGTGCATAAATGGGTGAGGTTCTAAGAATTTTACGAAGAGGCAAATGAGAACACCACTTGGCAGATAGGATAAAAGCATTGGAGCCAGTGACTTAACCCAAAGAGTTGTCAGTTCAATATCTGGCTACAGCAGAAGTGAACAAAAATTTGGAAAATTGAGTTAAAGGGAGATAACTGATATTAAGAAGGAGCATGACTTGTAGAACTGGAGCAATCTAATTTGGTGAATAAAATAAAATGTTTAGTTTGAAATTCCAATCACCTGAAGAAAAGCAAAACATTGGGAATATGGCAAAAAAGATGATGGCAACAGTCCGAACAATGAAGTGTAAAGAATTACAGTACCTCATCTCAGAAATATAGACAAATAAACACACTCATGTGTGTGTGTGTGTGTGTATATATATATATATATATATATATATATATATATATATACACACACACAATAATTAAGGTTTTAGCACCAAGCTACCTGGGTTTCAACCATGAGGTATCATCACAGTTGAAACCGGCACAACTTGGTATTAAAACCTTAATTATTGAGTATATATTTTTGCTCTATTTTCTTCTTATTTAATTTTGTATTGAGCACTTTTTCATTATTTCATACCTTTGAGAGTGGTTGTTTACTCCCTTTCTCTGTATTATTGTTATATATATATATATATATATTTTCAGAGCCAAATATTAAATATTTTCCTTTTTTATTTTCATTCCTACCACTTCTATCTCTCTGACATGGATAAATTTAACTTTTAAACTCTTAACTCAGGTAAGGAGGAGGGGTATGTCTTCTAATATGAGACACAGGTATCTGTCTGCTTTCCCCTTTTTACTTCCTTTAATTCAAAAATTCTTAATCGCAACGCCATTTTATTTTTCTGTGGATGGATGATTTTTTTTAGTTCTACCAGTATAAAATCTTTTGTCATTTGAATTTGAGTAAATAAAATTTTCATTTCGCCGTTGTTGAAAAAGCGAGGATTTCCTTGTAGAAATGGCTATTCAACGGATTTAAATATCAAAATTTTTGTTTTATTTTATATATATTATATTGTTTATATATTATATATGCGCAGTACTTATTTGAAAGCACTCAATATCAGTGACAGAGCGCTACGTACAAGAAATCAACGACTGTGCGCATGTTGACATCGTTACACTATTTGAATACACCAACCGAATGCGTATGTATGTGCACAATGTCACACATATACATACATATGCCAAGCCCCATATGGTTCGCATATAGTTATGTTTATGTGAGCCCCGGTGGGCAGGTGTGTGTGCATGTGTGTGTCATTGCGCACATCAATGGGTGTACAAATGTGTATATATGCCTGTGTCTGTCATGACAACAAATTTTCCTCCCACTTCCACAAAAATACACCAATATGTGCAGCCTTACATATAGCAAATTTTTTAAAAAAATTAATCAGCTTGTCTGACAATCGCAAGAGCATAAAACACAGGGTCACAAACTCACACCTTTATATATATATATATATATATATATATATTAAAAAAGGATTAATTCAAAGATGTTGAATGGCCATTTCGATATGACGATCCCCACGGGGAGCGACACATCACCTCAGCAACAGAAAAAAACCTTTCAGAAACTGGAGAAAAATTAGTCTACTTTTCCTTTTTAAATAGATTGCAAAGAAATTAAAAAATAAATAATAATAAAATAAAATAAAATAAAATAAAATAAAAATAAAAATAAAGGGAAAGAAAAAGAAAAGGAAAAAGAAAAAGAAAAGGATAGAATAAAATCAAATAAATAAGAAAAGAAAAAAAATTGACATCGTCTGGGTTTGCAAAAAAAAAAAAAAAAAAAAAAAAAAAAAAAAAAAAAAGGGGAGAATGTAACTAAAAATTAACAGACCCCGTGTTGAATCATTTAAAGCAACACGGAAAAAAGTTGGTAAGAGAGATAAAAGAAGGAAGGGAGGGAAAAAGAAAGAAACTAAAGAAAAAAATTTTTTTTTAAATATTACAGACGCTGGACAAATTCAAAAATCTAATTTCCCCAAAACGTTGAAGTATTAAAAAAAGCCTTTACTTAAAAAGGTATAAATTATTGATAAAAGGGAATAAAAAGATATAGGATTTGAAATAAAATTATTTTTTTAAAAAAATTAGGTCATTTGAAATTAAACTAAATAAAGACAATACTAGGTAAAAAAAAAAAAAAAAAAAAAAATTACAATTATTATATATACATATCAATAGAAGTACACACACATATATATATATATATATATATATACACACACACACCATTTAACGAATAAGAATACATATATACATACACATACACACACATACATTCAATTTATTACACACTAATATACATATACATGCGCATACACACATATATATATATATGTGTGTGTACACACCTATATACAAAAAATTCATATAGACATAATATACATGTGTACACATACATGCACACATATACACACACACGCACACACATAGACATAATAACATGTGTACACATACATGCACACATATACACACACATATATATATATATATATATATATCTGCAATTTGTTATGTATATTATATTATTTATATATTATATATGTGCAGTACTTATTTGAAAGCACTCAATATCAGTGATAGAGCTAACATATTCAGTTAGTTGGTGTGAGTTGGTGACTCTGGGTTTCACGCTTTTGTGATCATCATATATATATATATATATATATATATATATATATATATTAGTACAACCTTGAAGAGAAAGGGCAAAATATCACATGTGCAATTTACAATTTTGTTCAGAGTTAATATTCATAATGAGAAATATTGAATTCAAAAGGTGACAAGATGAGGAAAAAGAGAGCCATTTTACAGATGGTTCTAATTATTCATAATTAACCTCTTTATTTCTTTTCTTTATGCCAACTCTAAAGGAACCGAAATTAAGTGATTAGCAGATTATCAAATCATGCATCAATTTAAAAAAAAAAAAGCAGCAAATTGTAAGTACATAGATCATACAGAGAACTTCTAGCAGTAGCAGCAAAATAACAAAAAGCATCTCACTTCTTTACATGAACCATTTTCTAACGTTATAATCTATTATTAATGTTAAACAAGTGAGGAGAAATAATGGTAGAACATTGAATTGGAATACACCATTTTTGTAGTTCAATATGCAGTTATTAAGAAGAGAAGATTTTCTTCATTTTTTTCCTTTCATTATTTGTAGAGATGTAAGTTTGCCAAGTGATAGTTCAACAGATATCATTCTCTTCCATGTTAACAAGAACTTATCTTATGACCTGTAATGCCATTAGAGTTCAAATTCCTGTTGAATTCATTGCATTCACTTACGCGCAAATACCCTTGGGAAAGGTAGTAATCCGCCACTTCCTTCCAGTTATGGGTTAAATAACAGGACAGATTGGGTTCTATAGCCTTGGCTGGCAACCAGTCTACCATAGAAAGCAATGGCAACCTACTGCGGGATAATCCTCTGCCCAGTCAGTCATGTCTCTTTCGAGACATGATCACCCAAGCATGTTTCACGTATGGCACTTAACTGATTAACTGAATGCCATACATGGTAAATAGGAATATCTTATACTACTAAACTCAAAGAAAAATAAAATTATTTAGAAATTAAGGGCAATCAAAAGAAGCAATTTCTAATATTTCAAGAATTTTCTGAGGAGATTGTGTAACATGTCAGGATCACCAGTTTAAAGAGTGCCAGATAACTTGGTATTTACATAACAGAAGTTTGGGAATAAAATAGTCTCAGCAAATAATATGAATTTATTTATTTGATTTAATATGCAGTGTAGCAAAAGTTTGTTTATAAGTCAAATCTTTCGTAGCAGTCTGCTCAGGAGTTAAGAGTTTGAAAGTCAGAACTTGATAGTAGTTGCCATCTTAGAAATAGATGGCAGTGTCAATTTGCTGAAGGACAGAAAATGTCTTAAGCAGACAACTGCTTAAATTCTTCACATGACACACTTGACTGGTTTCTCTGGTAGTTCCTTCTCCAGTTCAGGTTTTTGGGGTGGTTACTTCTCTTTTACCTCAGAGCTGTCAGTTTAGATACTTTAAACAAAGATCCCAGACTACTAGCATGAACCTTGGTTTTGGTTAACATCAGAAGTCTCTTTGTACCAATTTTTTAGATTGGCCAAGATTAGTTTATTTTCCAGCATTCTTTTTCATTTTTTTTATATTGAAGAAGGTATTTGTGGAGCCTTACTGATTTTGGGTATTTTTAGTAACAAATGATTATATCCTGACTCCAGCAAACTTCCGATGATTTGCAACCAAGTTCAGTCTTCTTCCATTTTTTTTTTTATTTGGGGATTACATTCTCATTAGTTGAAAGAGAAAATAAGATACAGGCTCTAAAGTAAAACAAATGCCTTTTTTCATTTTAATTATTTATGTTTGTATATCTTATTTTCATATATTTTTCTTGGGACTCATTACATCATAACAGTGTTGAGTTAATAGATTTTATGACATCTCAATTTTTGTTGGGTTATTTAATGTGGAAATCATTTTTGATTTTATTTAAACCTACAGGTGCACACTGCTGGGATTTACGCTTGAGCCCGCGGGTGCACACTGCTGGGATTTATGCTTGAGCCCGCGGGTGCACACTGCTGGGATTTACGCTTGAGCTCGTGGGTGCACACTGCTGGGATTTACGCTTGAGCCCACGAGTGCACACTGCTGGGATTTACGCTGGAGCCCGCGAGGGCACACTGCTGGGATTTATGCTTGAGCCAGTGGGTGCACACTGCTGGGATTTACGCTTGAGCCAGCGGGTGCACACTGCTGGGATTTATGCTTGAGCCCGCGAGTGCACACTGCTGGGATTTACGCTTGAGCCCACGAGTGCACACTGCTGGGATTTACGCTGGAGCCCGCGAGGGCACACTGCTGGGATTTATGCTTGAGCCAGCGGGTGCACACTGCTGGGATTTACGCTTGAGCCAGCAGGTGCACACTGCTGGGATTTACGCTTGAGCCTACAGAAGCACGCTGCTGGGATTTACGCTTGAGCCTACAGGTGCACACTGCTGGGATTTACACTTGAGCTCGCAAGTGCACACTGCTGGTATTTATGCTTGAGCCTACAGCTGCACATTGCATGAATTTGTATTTGAGCATACAGATACACATTGCTTTGGTTTATACTTGAGCATATAGGTAAACATAGGATGGGTTTTTATTTGAGATTAGAAATATTACCTCGAAGGTGACCCCTTTCTTTTTATAGAGTGTTTACCTCTCACTAGCAGCATAATATTTAAGAGGTAAATATTTATTTGTATTTTTTTTGTTTAACTATGGTTCATTCTTCACAAGGCCCAAGAGACAATGATGTTAACTATTGTGCGTGCAGTAAAAGATGTACTTTATGCAAATAAGCGGGGATGTCAATGATTAACCCTAGATATGAAGAGATTAAGATTGTAGTAGTTGATGAATCATCTTCTAGGTATTCTGTTCTGAAGAAAAATTCAAAAGCTATATTCACAAAAAGTTATTTCAACTCTTTCAGTTGATAATAACAAATTTCTATTGTAATTATTTGTACATTGCTTTACTGATATGTTTACTCACAAATAAATCTGGATCTATTTATTCGTAACATCTATTCATGCTTTAGTACTCTTATTCTTTTCCAAGTTTTGCCGCTCAGTCTAAACAATTTAAATTACTGCTGCTTACCAAGTAGGCAATTTCTAATTATAGAATTTTTTTATTTTTTAATAATCATTTCACCCCAAACAAAGTTAGACTGCCAGTAGTGTGAAGGGGGTTACAGTGAGAGAAAAGACTGGGTACAAAGTGTGTCAATGAAAGGATTAAAAATGGATAGTATTCAAGGAGATAGAAGATGGCAATCTTTGTAGTTTACCCCTGAAGATGATCTTAGAAAAGGTATTTGGGTTAAAAAAAAACAAAAAAAAAACTACAGAGCCTTCCTTGATGAATTTTATTTAACATCAAGAAATTAAATGACTGAAAAGGATTAGTATAAAAATAAATAGACACAATATGCCTATATTATCCAATGAAACATGTTTGAATGAAGATATGCTGTCTCTTTCTCTCTCTCACTTATATATATATATATATATATATATATATGTGTAGAAATGTTGAACCAATAAATAATAATAATCAAATTAAGCTCATCATATATTATAAAAAATTTAAAACAATTGACCTCATAGTCTCTAATAACCACACAACTAAATCCTTTACAGAAAACAAATGTAGTGTATCAATTTACATGCCTGTTCAGAGATTGTATCTCTGGTACTAATAATAAACCCACTACATATATTGGTTTTACTACAACCACACTTTCCTGTAGACATACCTGTCACATTTCTGATCAGAGTTCAATTAAACAACATTTCTTAGAAAAACATAACCTGTAGTTAATGTTAGACAGATTTTAGTCAACAACACAGTAATACTCACTTATACACACAGTAAGAAGAACCTTCAGATACTGGAGGCCATCTACATTAAATCAAAACAACCCACACTTAATAAAATCATATTTAAATCTGGTCATACATTACATTGCATTTAAATATATGGTTCTGTTAACATTTTGAGCTCTCACAACGTGTGACGTCATAGAACCACAAATTTATGAACTGTGTCTGCTATTTGATAACTGTTATCGTTGCTTAGCAAAGTTTTATGTCAACACAAGATAAAAAATTATCTTTGATGGTGGATCTTTTAATGTTAACGTTCCTGTAACCTCTTTGAAGATGGCTCATGTGACCTGAAAGCTTAGAACCAACATAATAAAAAAATATCCAAATGTTGGAGAATTTTTGTCTTTATTTTCATCTTATAAAGCCAAAATACAATGTTTAGAACGGCTCATGATTAAACATAATAGACAATGTCTGTTATATTTAACAGCATATGTTTAGATAATTATCTTCTGCCTCGATACTATATATATATATATATATAGAGAGAGAGAGAGAGAGAGATTTGAATAAAAAACAAAATGAAAACTTATCTTAGCTGTTATGTTTCATCCTCTGATGGACTTTATCAAGTAAAATGTAAGGATTGATAAAGTCCATCAGAAGACAAAACATGTCGACTAAGATAAGTTTTCCTTTTGTCTATTTATATTTTCCTTTTATAAATATATTTTTAGTTATATTTCAGATTTTATTGAGTGTATGAGTAAAATTTCAGACAGAATATATTCTGTGAAAGAACAACAGATAAAAAAAGACAAAAAGAAAACATTTTAGCTAGCATGTTTCGTCCTCTGTGCATATTTAGACATTTCATTATCTCATGAACAGGTAGTGCCCGACATAAATTAGCTGGCACACTAAGCAAAATTTTAACCTCACTTTTTGGTACAATTAGCTCCTCACATTTATAAAAAAAACAAAAAAAACTGGTGATATTTTAAATAAATAAAAAATAATAGACATAAAAAGAGTTTAGATATTTTTTTTTTTTAATCGTATCACCCCAAGCAAGGTGGTAACGCCACTAATGTGCAGGGGGCTACGTAATAGTGAAAACATTGGAAAAGAGAAAGCTGGAAACCACATCCTAAACAGGGAACAAGGGATGAGCCTCTTAACCTGTTCAATAGATGTGGGTGGAGTGTGAACCGGGTGATAGATAGATCTATCTACTCCAATTGCGAAAAAAACAAAACAAAAACAAAGTGAGAAAATTGGAAAAGAGAAAGCCGGAAAAAAATCTTTATGTATAAACATTGCTGTAAAAAAAGATGTCTAAATTTACTAAAGCACAGTTAACTAAAACAGTAATAAAATTACCTATTGCTACATATAAAACCATAAAAATGGGCCATTTAATCACTAATCAATATTTTTTTCACTTTTGATAACAGTTTTTATAGACAAAAATTTAGTTTACCTATAAGGTCTACTGTTAGTGTTTTATCTTGTTTATTTTTTGTATATCTTGAAAACAACACTTTCAAATATATTTTGCTACCAAATTCTTACTTTAGATACATAGAAAACTCTATTAATATATCCACAAAACAATTTTATCCAATATCATCCACAAACTTAATGTCAAATATACAACCTTTGAATCTGAAACTAACAACACTTTATTGTTCCTAGATATTAGGCTGTATAGAAATACTAATGAACTTCAGTTGAAGGTAAGATGTTAAAAGTTAACAATTATGCAGATTGTGTGTGTGTGTGCAAAAAAGTTCATAAAGTGAAAAGATATCCCTCTGCCTAGGAAGGTCCTGATTGGTGTCCTGGTTGGCATGCTGGGTAGACAAGAGCAAGAGGACAGGAAGTGTCCTGCTTTTATAACTGCTTGACAGAATTTTCTAATGACAGCAAAACTGGCAAAGCTACATGGGGATAACACATGGAAAGTCCACTACTATGAGCACCTTACAAAGAACCAAATGAATGATTAACACACGTCATTGTCTTTTATATGCCATGTCTCTTCAGGATGTAGCCAATCATGACCCTCCACATTTTCTTGTCCCTTGTTACTCTTAATAAGTTTTGTTTGTTATTTCTCCTAAACCCTGTTTCTGTGATCTATTTGCTCAAGCCCATTAAGTATGTCACTCGCTGCTTTCCTCTTTCCCTCTATCCTTTCTTTGAGTATCAGATTTTCCAAGCTCTCCTTCCTCATTATATATCCCAGACATTTTGATTGCATCTTCCTGATGTTAAGTATAAGTTTCCTTTTTGTTTCCATTCTCTTCAAAACCTTATCGCTGCTCACATGTTCAGCCCAGGATATCCTCAGCATCCTTCTACAAAATCACATTTCTGTTGTTTCAAGTCTCTTCTTCATCTTTGAGGATAATGTCCAGCATTTACTTCCATATAGGTAAACATATCATGTAACAGTTCAGTATCATGGCAATTATATCACAGGGCAGTCAGTCAGTCAGTTAAGTGCCATACATGATATAAGCTTGTCTCTTTCGATTTGTGATTAACTTGGCAGAAGGTTTTCTCCACAGTAGGTTGCCATTTCTTTCTGCACTAGAATGGTTGCCAAACAAGGCTATAGAACACAATCTGTCCTGCTATTCAACCCATTGAGAGAAGACATAGATTCATATCTTTCCCAAGGGTATTTGTGTGTAAGTGAATGCAACAAATTGAACTGGAAATCTAGGCTCTAATTTCTCATTCTGAACTGATATAAATTGCACCGCAATGGACATCTCACAGGTACGGCTCCCAACTGAACAATTAAAAATGACAGCAAGTTGGGAAAAGCATAATATTCTGTCAGGTTAACTTGAAACCATAGGTTTCTTTGGGGACCAGTAAAAAAAAAAGTTACAACTTGGCTAAACAGCTTTCACTCATCTCTCATATTCAACAGGTGATGCACTTTAATTTATTTCTGTCATTATAGAAAATCTGTGAAGGAAAAAATTAGAAGACTGGTAAAAGTGCCAAGAGCAGTTATTCAATCAGAAAGAAAGAGAAATGTTGTGGGTGGATAGAATCATATAGCACTGCCTGAAAAATGGCAAATGGAAGTGGAACAAAATGGCATATATGCTTTTTCCATCATTTACTATGTCATCAATTATAGAATGCCTTCAGTGTTTAAACAGTTTTAAAATTATTGACTCTGTTGGGTCCAATCTTAATTGGGAATGACTGCAAAATACAATCCCCCTCTCTCTCCAATTTATAAGCAAAACAACACAAATGCATGCTGGGATTTCTTCTTTGCCAAATAAGATAGGCCAGTTCTTGGTCTCATCTAACTCAGTCCCATTCTGTCTTGAAGCCAAACACTAGGTTCATTAATCTGAACCTACTGTTGTGTGTCAACACCAATTCTTTATTTGTGAAAATTTTTGTCTTATTACTGTTGTTTTCCCTTGCATATATTGTTTGCTTTCTCAATATTATTTTTGTCCTGTTTTTCTTTTATTTCTTGTCATTATTTATTGCAAACTTTGTCAATTCTGTTTCATGGACAGGTCTATCATTTACATTTAACCATGGCCACTACAGAATAAAATAAACAAATAGAATATAAAGTTAGATACTGTTTTTGGTATTTTTTTTTTTAAATCCATTCTTCCACCAAGATGCATAAGGGGACTCAGTGAAAGAGAATGAGGAAACTTCAGAAGGAAATCTAACCCTAAACATGAAACAAGGGATAAACCTCTACTCCTGTTCAAAAGACAAAGGAGGAGTGTAAACTTGGTGATACAGAGGAAATAACATTTACTAAATTAACAATATAAATATATATGATATTAGTCTGATAAGGGATGAAATGAAATGCAGGATAAAAAAAAAAAAAAATAAAAAAAAAGAAGAAGAAAATAATACATTCCATTGTAAATTGATTCCTAATGATGTAGGCACATCCATTATTTGCCAACACTTTTAAGATGGCCAACAGCCAAAAATAACATTAAAAATACCTTTAAGTATTTACAAACAGACATCAAGTGGGAGTTGGGGGCTATGTCCAGAATTATTAGAGCAAACTCCAAAGCATTGAGTGGAGATTTGTGAAGCCCTTAGAGATTGCTCAGAACAGTTTTTAACTTTTTTTAAGTGATGTTTTGCAACAAGATCTTGCCAACTCTAATACAAAAGGCTTTTCCTGATCAAAAGGAGGTTTGCCAAATATCTCAATAGATTAAGTGATAATGCTGTAATACAAATCGCTTGTGAATAAACTGCTTTTATTCTTATTCCGCTACTTTTTATGTATGTTTTTGTCCTCTTGTAATGGATACACATCCAATTCATTTTAATCTATATTTTAATTGCCATGCAAGAACAAATTACTCACCTATGATGAAAGATGCAAAATCTTTCTAGTTCACAAATGATTACTAATGTCTATCTTACCAATTAATAAAAATTCAATATTTTTTTATCTTAACTGATCATCATCTATGTGCTGTACCCTTTCAGGATGTAGGCGATCATGGCTCTCCACAACTTCTATCTTCTGTAGGTCTGTGTAAGATTTGTCTTTTCGCTACCCCCTGTTGTACTTGTTGTGCCAACCATTTGAACAAGCTCATTAGGTAGTGTCAAGTTCTCCAATCCCAGTTTCCTAGTACCCTAGAATTTTCCATTACCTCTTTCTGACTAAGTTTTTAAGTGTTTCTATTTTCCTTAAAACTTCCTCATAAACTAATATGTTCGGTTGATGGGATTCTCAACATCCTTCTGTAGAACAACATATCTGTTGTCTCAAGTCTCTTCTTCATCTCTGAAGAGATTATCCAGCATTCACTGTCATATAAAAAAGAAATAATATTACCTAACAGTTCAGAACTTTTTGTTTTTCAAACAAAATTTTCTTGTTTTTTTTTTAATTTTTTGTTTATATTTCAGAAGACATTTTTTTGCTATTCCAAAGTGCCTTTAAATTTTAGTATTACATTTTTCATTCTCTAGACACTTTTTTTTTTAATCATTTCACCCTAAGCAAGGCAGTACTGCCACTGGTGTGCAGGAGGCTACATAAGAGAGTGAAGGATTACATAGGAGGAGAGTGAAGAGAAAGAGGAACTGGTTACAGGGGGTATTAGATAATGGGCAAGAGAAGGATGGGGATATTAATATGAAGAAAGTTGCATGAGAGTAGAGTAAAAAAAAGGAGAACAAGATTTGGGGGTGTTGGAGAAAGGATAAGAGAAATATGGGAGTCAAGGGGATAAGAGATGGGAATTGACATTGTATTTAAAATCTTGGAGATTGTAGCTATCAGGGAAGAAAGTATATGGAAGGAAGTTTCACAGGCAGGAAGTGCATGAAAAGAAGCTGATAGAGTAGAAGTGGCAGCTGCATTTGGTTATTTTGACTGTAAAAGGGTGGGACCTTGTTGCCAGTCTGGTTGCTTAAGTAAATTCTTGTAGAGGGAGCACCAGGGAGCTAAGCTCATCAAAGTAGAAACTATGAAAATATTTGTAGAAAAGACAGCAGAAAGCCACATCCCGTCAGTGAGAAAGTGGCTGGAGTCGAGCTGCCAAGTTTGGATTGATTACATTACAAATTCTCTTCTGGATCCTGTCAAGAACCCTGAGATGAATAGCAAGGGCACCTGACCAGATATAACAATAATATTCAATGCATGGGCAGATGGTTGATTTGTATATATGCAAGATGGACTCAAGAGAAAAACTTCCTGGTCTAACAGTGACCCAACCTTCCTAGCAGTAGATTTAGCTATTGACACAATGTAGTCATTCCATTTGAGGTTGGCTGAGATAATGAGGTCGAGGAGGTGCAATGTATTACTTTCGAGGAGACTAGCTTGATCCATGTTGATGGTGGGCAAGAGGGACTGTCTATGGTGGTTGATGGATAGCAGCTTTGTTTTGGAAGCAGTAAAGTTTACGAGCCATTTCTTACCCCAGTCCACCATAGATTAGAGGTCCTTCTCAAAATTAGCAGTGAGATTATCTTTGTCCACCTTACCAAATTTCCGACTGAGGCAGGAGTAAATGGTGGTGTCATCAGTGTAAATGCTTTACTTGGGATTTGATCATCAGGGAGATCGTTGATGAAGATCAGAAAGCCTAGGATCAGAAAGCCTAGGATGGAGCCCTCGGAGACACCTGCATTTATGTGATAAAATTTGGAGGCATACTCATTCAAGACAACCTTCATTATGTGGTTTGATAGAAACAATTAGATCAAACCAAGCAAGCATCCAGTGATACCATAGCCCTGTGGCTTGCACAGAAGGCCGGTATGCCAGACCCTATCAAATGCTTTGGAAATATCCAGGGAAACAGCTTGAGCTTTGCCATTCTTATCAAAGGCCTGGTATATGTACTTGGTGATGGTTGTTAGCAAATCAGCAGTAGACCTGACAAAGTGGAAGCTATACTGTCTGTCCAAGAATAGTTTACGGGCAGTGAGACGCTGAACTATTTCAGCATTGAAGATAGCCTTGAATACTTTGCCAAAAATTGGTTGGAGGCTGATAGGGTGATAATTAGTGGGATCCAAGGGTTCTCCTGAGTTCTTAAATAGAGGAACCACAGAAGAGGATTTCCAGCAGTCAGGAAAACAGGAAGCAGAGAGGCAGTAATTATAGAATTTAGAGAGGACAGAAGAGAGTTCAGGGGCATATTTCTTCAAGACAATGACCGGGATTCTGTCACCTCTGCTTGCTTTATGGGGTTCAAGTTTTTAAATTATTTTAGAGACCAGAGAGGGGCATATGTAAACATCCCTCATTTGAGCCTCAGTTCTCAGAGAGAAGTGGGTGACTCCAGATGAGTCAAATGGGGAGTTGGAGGAGAATTTGCAAGCAAAGCACTCGGCCTTGTCCACAGTGGCTGTGAGGACCTCAAATTTATTGATTAAAGGAAGGATGAAGGATTTACTGTTGTTCAGCACACATTTGCAAAACTGCCAGTTGTCTTTGGAGCCAAACTTGTAGGCTGCTTCATTTTCTCAGGAAAAAAACAGCTTCGCATAATTTAAAATCCTTTCTCATTACAAGCAGAGACAAATAGGTGCCTATTATGATCAAATGTGTGGCTCCAATTTGGCTGGAAGAAGTTATTCCTGTGAGCATTGGCAGCAGAGTAGGCAGGAGAGAATCAGGGGGGTGAATGAGGTTTAGGATGGAACTTCCTCACTGAGTTGAAAGCATCGATGCCAGCTTTCACCCAAGAGGAGACCTTAGAGATGTAGTCCTCAATGGGGAGGCTAAACACTTTTTCCCAAGGAACATCACATAAAAAACTGAGAACAAATCCCAGTCTGCTCTTTGGTAGTAATAAAAAATTCTATTTGTAGAAAGTACCTGGAGGGAGAGGAAGTAGAGAGAAATATTAATGAAAATGACAGCATGATGAGAGTTTCCAAGAGGGCAAAGCTACAAGGCTTGGCAGGAGTCAGGGACAGAGGTAAAGCAGAGATCTAGCAGAGAAGTGTGTCCTGTAGAAAATCTGAGGAAGCCTGTGAGGAAAACCGCCATAAGAGATTGAATAAGTGCAACGTTCATGGCATGAATGCCAGCAGGATTGGTGACCGAGTTTTTCAGCCACTTGGCATGGTGGGCATTAAAATCACCAAATACAAATATGTTAGCAAATGGGTGGGAGGAAGTAGCTTTATCTATATTGTCAGAGATACAGTCTAGCAGGGAGCAGGGAGCAGGGAGGAAGAGGAACGATACAGAAAGATAGCTAACCGATTTTAGAAGTGAAAAATGGAGACATGTATGAGTTGCCAGGAAATTCGAGAGAAGTCACCTAAGCTAGAGGAAGGTATTCACTGACATAAACCCCCAGACCATGCATATGGACAGCGGAGTCCTTCCTTAAGAGGAGAAGATAGCTAGGAATCAAGAAGGCAGAGGATGGGATTGAGGGGTTAAGATTTGTTTTGCAAAGCATGAGGATGTCAGGGAACTTTTCATGGAGGAAAGATTCCACATTTAAATTTTCATACTTGCTTGATTCTTACATCTCCAATACATAGTGTATATCTTCATTTGCTCCTTTTGCTGATAATTATACACTCTTGTAATTCTATATGTGATGGTTAGTCCTTTCTTCTTTCTTTCAGAGTTCTTGTCATCTTCTTTCTATGTCTGCTCTTAACACTGTGTGATCTGAATGTATTAAGATTGTAGCTGTCATTAATCATGAATCATGGTAGGACTTACAGTTTGTTCAGGATTGTCTGCTGTAAAGGTAAAATAAGTCTAGGGAGAAGACACAGCCTTGTCTTATGCTCCTTTCTATTTGTGTGTATTTACTGAATTGATTTTATATTCATATACAGGCATAGTCTAACCAATCACTATTTGTTTAACTTCTTTCAATGAAATTGTTTATTATTATTAATTTTTACATCTAAATATTTAGAAAGTTTTTTTTTAACATAGAATGAAAAACATGATGCCAAAATTGAAAGGCATGCTGAAATAGCAAAAGATGCCTTTTAAATGATATGTTAAGTATTTTAAAGTATTAAATGTGGGATGGGCAGAGTGGTGTAAGGAATATTGGCTCAGAATGAGAAATTGGAGAACTGAGTTGGAATTCTAGCTGAATTTGTTTAATTAACTTACACGCAAATACCCTCAGGAAAAGTATGAATCCATCTCTTCTCCTTCCAGTTATGGGTTGAATAGTAGGTCAGATTGGGTTTATAGCCTTGATTGGCAACCAATCTACTAGAGAAAATAATGGCAACTTTCCTGCCTACTCAGTCAGGTCTTGAAAGAGACATGATCACCCAAACGTGTATCATGCATGCCAATTAACTAACAGAAATTATTATTTTAAAAAAAAAAAAAGGACATTTTAGAAACAAAGAAAAAAAATGTCAAACTGTTATGTGTTCTTGGTTCTCTTATAATAGCAGTGACTGTTGCCTTTTGTGGAGGCATGTTGAAATAATGGATAGTGGCTCAGATTAAGGAATTGAAGAGCTCAGTTTGAATTCAAATAGAATTCAGTACATCCACTTACACCAAAATAACCTTGTTAAAGGTATGTATCCATCTCTTCTCCCCCACCCACCATCTGTGGGTAAATAACAGGACAAAGTGGTCTTATAGATTTGGGTAGCAACTGGGCTAAAAGAAGAAAATCTCTGAATTGAAAAACAAATATGGTTTAAATCAGGGGTCGGCAATCTACAGCATTTGTGCTTCATGTGGTATGCTAAGCAATTTGTTGAACTAAAGTCATCTCTGGGAGATAACAATTTAGAAAAGTACTGATATTCACCAACTGTTGAACATCCCTTCTAAGATCTTTCATCTGTCTGAAGAAAATTGCTTTTGACCTTTTTTCGGCTTTTGATTCAACTTATTTTTGTGAGCAAATTTTCTCTCACTTAAAAGCAGTGTTAAGTCCACAACAAAGTTGCCTAACACATGAACATTTAAAAAATTATGTAAAACTCAAAGTAACAAAGCATGTTGCCAATATTGAGCAATTGCTGAAGACTATGCAAGAACAAGGCTCCCATTAATAATAAAACCTAAAAAAAAAAAAAACAAAAAAACTTAAAGACAGTTTATTTCTATTAATGTGGTTTACATATTATTGTATATATCTAAACTTATTTATAAATAGAACTTTGTCTGTGTGTGTGTGTGTGTGTGTGTGTCCGTTACTTATAGATTCTGAAACGGCTGAACTGATTTTCTTTAAAATTTACACAGTTGTGCTATAAGTATCTGTGAGTGTTCTTAGCTAGGTTTTGTGTCGCGGTACCCCCAATAAATATCGAAAATTGATAATCAAAAAAATCAGGTTATAGAAAGAGTGCTTCGATTTTAATCAAATTTGATACACTCATAGAAAAAGACATAAGAAATGATATTCAGAAGTTTCAAGGTTGCAATTCTTACAATAGTGCAGAAAATCGATAATATATATATATATATATATATATCTCTAAAAGGCAAGCTGTTTGTGTGTGTGTCTGTTTATCTGTCTGTATGTCCTTTATACAAATCCACAATTTTTATTCGATTCTCACCAAACTTCACACAAATATTCTTTAGGCTGAGTCTGAGCTCCAGGACCATGGATCAGTTTTAAAGCTTCTGTTACACCCGAGCAACGCCGGGCTATACTGCTAGTTACTACATAAAATATATTGTAGAACAGGTATATTCAACTTGACTTGTATAAAAATATGTATACTGTTGGCACACTGAATGATTTTAAAACTAAGTTGGTACATTGTTAGCAAAAAGTTGTCAACACCTGGGTTAAATAGCCACACCAACCTGCAATTGACCAAGAACGGTGAGTATAGCTGCACCCCTGAAGGTATGGTCACTCAGAGAGGAATTTTTCTGGCAGGAATGGTTTTGCATTTGTATCTCTTCTTTGAAAGCTAATTTTTCTCAAGCTGGTGTTTTTCAGACCTAAAATCCTTAATTTTATTCATTAATAACAGTATCTTTGAATATATGTTGATGGTTTCTAGTGAAAATCTGTGTTTGCTGTGCCCACCATGTGGTATGCAAAACAAATAATAATAGCTGAAGACAATGCCAAAAATCTGAGTCCTCCCCCACCCTCAAGAAAGCAGCCGCTGATTGCAAACAACTGAACAGTCATTGAAAACCCATCAATGCAACAAATCATGCTAAAACATTTTGTCAATTGCACAGTAAAGTCTGCTGCTCTACTTTGCTGTTGTAAATAGAATCGTTCATTAAATTGTTCAGTATGAAAGATGAGGGCACAATTGTGCAAACAAGAGTATAAAAGAAAGAATGTGCTTTGTTTAGAAAAGTAAAGAGGGTGGTGATCGTTACATATTTAATCAAAATAAAAAAGCTAACTGTAATTCTGAATCACATAAAACAATGATTGCTCTGTGATTCTACTAGTACATCTATTATTATCATCCATGTCTTTTGTTCTTGTAGAATGTATTCTTCAGAGTTTTTACCTGTGTACTCTTAAAGAAGGATGCACGTTCTGGTGCAGTGGATATTGGCTCGGAATGAGAAATCGGGGAGCCGAGTTCGAATTCCAGTTGAATTCATTACATTCACTTATGCGCAAATACCCTTGGGAAAGGTATTAATCCATCTCTTCCTTCCAGTTATGGGTTAAATAATATGATAGATTGGGATCTATAGCCTTGGCTGGCAACCAGTCTATCACAGAAAGCAACCTACTGCGGGATAAACTTCTGCCCAGTCAGTCATGTCTGTTTCAAGACATGATCGCCCAAGCATGTATCAAGTATGGCACTTAACTGACTGACTCATAAAGAAATTCAATACCAAAAGTTTAACAACGGCAGGTGAATCACCATTCTGTAATGGTATTATGGAATGGCTACCCAAATATTAACAGACACATTCTATAAGTTTTTATTAAATGTCAGTTGTAAAACCAAATTAGCACTTGTATGGGCAGTAAATTATTAAGACCTAATAAAACAATGGTGGATTTAGTCAAAATTAAATCATGGTTGGATTTAACTCTAATTTTCCATCAGTTATAGAAAATGAACTACCTGCCATGGAGGTTTCATCTTCTGATATTATACATCAAAGTATAAAGACACTACATTCAATGGTAAAGTCTCTTATGTCTGTAAATTTTTGGTTCCCTTGTTCAATGTTTTAGATTATTGACTGATTAGAGCCACTATCTTCTTCTTAACATAAATAAAAAAAATAATCAAACACAAGTAAATACATGTGGTCAGGGTATCAGGGAAAAAAGCTCATCAGAGCAGGTTCCATGAAAATACTATTAAGAAATAATATCCATATAGTAGGATAAATATTACATGTAATGCTAAACAATTTCCTCAAACATGAAGATGAGACTTGTGGCAACTGAGATATGATTATACAGAAGGATGATGAGAATACCATAGACCATGTGAGCAACAAAGTTTCAGATAAAAAAAAAGATATACTTAAAATCAGAAAAAAGTTTCTCAGACACATAATGAGGAAAAAGAGCTTGGTGAATTTAACCCTCATAGGACTTACTGAAGTTAAGAGGGAAATAAAAAGTAGCTTGCCTTACAAACTTATGTCAATGGTTGGCAAAACATGAACTTCAGGTGATAGTAAAGAAATAAATATTACTAAATGATACAAAAGATAGGGTCAGGGCTGGATTTTGGCCTTAAGAGACACTGGAGCTAATAAAAAAAATAAAAAAAAACAAAAACAAAAAAACAACACAGTAAGTTTTAAGTTTTAAAATTTGTGAATTATAACTGAAGACTGGTTTTATAGTTCATCCATAGTTGAAGTTGTCTGGATTAAATTTGTATAATTTACTTTTCCTCAAATAGGTCAAAATATTTTTTTCACAAACATTTTTGAAAAGTTTTTTATTCATCTTATAAAGGTGTTTACAGATAGAGGCAATATTTTTTTTTTTAAAGAAGCAATGTTTTTTAGTTTTAAAATAAGGGTTTATAATATAAAACAATTTTTTAATATTTAAAAAAAAATTACATTCCTTCTATATAATGATTGAAGGTTGAAAAAAGATAACCTGTTTAGTTACTAGCTGTTCAATTAAAATTAATTGGAAGTGGTTTCTGATCGATAGAAACATGAAAATTGATCTATACGCCCCCCAAAATCATTTTTTTTTTTTTGTTAACCTTGGCATTTATATATGCAGGTGGAAAGTCAGTGTCCAAAAGTTAATATTCCCTGCCAAATCTTTTCTATAATATTAATTTGAGACTATTTATGGATGCAAGAAACAGTGAATTGCCATAAACTTAAACACCCCTTGACATTCAGTAATCAAAGTCATTTTAACAGAATTTCACTGCTAATTATGTTCAATTTTTATAGCAACAAAAAGTTTTAATTTGGGGAGAATTCACAAACTTTGATAAAATGTTTGCAAGTAACTTAAATACATTTTCTATGAGTAATGATAACAGAATGAAGATCTGGAAGTGAAGGAAACAAAATAGAAATAAGATAAAAAATTCTAGTCAAAAATGAATAACTTAAAAACAGTTGGAAATTGGAAAATAAGTAAATTTTATAAAATTGTAGCTACAATCCATATGTATTTGATTTATAATTATTACAGAATCTATAAAGCTTTTGATAGAGAAAAATCTTTTTTTTTTATAGAAAAGTCAGAATAATGTGAAGTTAAAGTTTCTCAAAGTTTATATATAAAACAATGGTTTATTTGTTCAATCCAGAAATTAAAAACTAGAAAAATGTTTAAAAATGTAATTTTTATCTGAATTTTTGCAATAAGTCATATTTTACATTTAGACTAATATCCTCCTCTTTGTTGTTTTTATCACCTGATTGCCTTCTGTCTGAATTTCTAGGATGAGGAGTTATCATTATTTACATTCAGACTAATATCTTCATCTTTGTTGTTCTTATTATCAGATTGCTTTTTGTCTGAATTTCTGGGATAAATAGTTATTCTTTACATTATCTACATTCAGACTAATATCATTATCTTTATAGTTATTTACATTATTATTACATTTGCCCATTTCAAAGCACCTCAATAATAAGGGCATTAGTCTGAATGTCAGTCAGTCAGTTAAGTGCCATACGTGATACATGCTTGGGGTGATCATGTCTCAAAAGAGACATGACTGACTGGGTAGAACATTATCCCACAGTAGGTTGCCATTACTTTCTGCGGTAGACTGGTTGCCAGCCAAGGCTGTAGAACCCAATCTGTCCTGTTATTTGACTCATAGCTAGAGGAAGAAGATATGTATTATATTATTAAGTAGTAATTAATGAAGGGTCATTTTATTACTTCACAGCAATAGAAAACCGATCCTCCACTTTATGCTCAGTCAAAGCCTTAATCATGTTTCCTATTAAATTCAGTCAGTCAGTGAAGTGCCATATGTGATACACACTTGGGCGATCATGTCTTGAAAGAGACATGACTGAGTGGCAGAAGATTATCTCACAGTAGGTTGCCATTACTTTCTGCGGTAGACTGGTTACCAGCCAAGGCTATAGAACCCAATCTGTCCTGTTATTTAACCCATATCCACTGCACCACAACGCACATTCAAGTCTGAATGTAAATAAAATAAATAAGAATACAGATTTTTAAAAAGGTATATGCAAATAAAAAAGAATGACCTAAAAATATTTTTCAAAAGAATGACCTAAAAATATTTTCCTATTAAAACAAATTTAATAAGAATTTAGCATTGTGTGATGTATTATTTGAAAATAACCTTTGAAAAATGTGGTTTCTAATGGTTGAAAAAATATGTGCAAAATTAAAAAGTAATTCAAGCTGCTGATTATTTTTTTTTAGTCACATAGAAAAAGTATTAACTGTAAATACTGTTTTCTCTTAGAGTCAGTGACTATCTGGCACAACAGGGTAGATTGGGCTCCATCAGTGCAGTGATGACTGAAGTCAACAATCGTGGAAGTGCTCTGATGTACTTAACATTTAAGTGTTTGTGGCCAAGGTGATGCTTCAGGTTAGAAGGCCAGCTGTGGTTTGATTTGGAGAGGGATGGGCTCCGTCAGATCTACTTTCCAAAGACATGCTATGCATGAATAAATACTTCTCTTTCAACACAGATATGTGAAGAGAAATGCTCAGGTGGTCAGCTGCAACCCAACCCTACGATCACACCAGGTCATGGGACTGATGAAGATGATTTAGGGCAGAATCATTTTTCAGATGATGACTCTAGAATTGATTCATGTATAAAGAATTGGATTACAACATTGATCTAGCATACGACTCTCGTGTTCCAAATACAAGTGGCGACATAATTAAATTATTTCTTTTATAACATTCTTGGCTGACATTAAGTAGAATATTGACTCCATTGCTAAGTTTGCTGTTATGAAAGTCGACTCACTGTGTCATGCTCGACAATTCTTCTCTCCTGATTATATTGTGCATATCTATGTCTACTATTCATTCAGTCTTAGAACACTGCTGCCACACACAGTCTGGTGTTTTCATTATATATCTAGAGATCTTTGATAAAATTGAAAAAAGAACCAGCCATATTATTGATCCTGATCTGGCATCTAACTTTCAGTCACTTTCCCACTGCTGTAAATTTGCTTCCCTGTGCCTTTTCTACAAATACTTCCATGGCAACTGTTCAGATGTGCTCTTCGACAGGTTACCTAGACTTTATAAATCTAAGTGTAGTACAAGACTGTCAACAAGGTCTCACCTATAGTTCAGTTGGCTAGGAGTAGCTGTAAGTTCTATGTTAATGATTTCCTTTCTCTCACTTCTAGATTATGGAACTCTCTTCTGGATGCATGCTTTCCAGCCAACTTTAATCTTCAGAAATATAAATATAATGTCAACCGTTATCTACTGTCTTCTTGAGTGTTCTTGCTCCTTAGTAATATTTCTGTTTTCTACTTCTTCCATATTTGGTAACCTCCTTGTGTCCTAGTGAGTTTACTGCTTTGCTTGGGTGAAGTCAATAAAAAAATCAATTTCTGCTACTTCAGTACAGAGTTTATTTTATACATTACACTTATTATATTGCAAATCATTTTGTCTGCAGTATAATTATTTGGTTCCAGTAATCAAAGACTCTCTGTGTATTTTATCAGTTGAAAAATTGCTACAGCAAATTTATTCAAGATGGTATTTCTATTTGCTGCAAACAAGTAGAAAGATAACAAAACTAAGTCAATATTACAAGATATGAATGTAGGCAAGTTTAGGTTCATGACTTTTTCAATGACAAAGTAGAACTGAAAACATTTTAGTTGTACTAACTAGAATGACATATACATGCAGTTGAGGAGAAGGACAATTATGAATTCAAAATCCATACATAGCAAAGTAGATATATAAGTATACACACAGACATTTAAAAATATTTTTATAGGTACAAAATCTAATTATCAAAATAAAAGTATATAGTTTTTTATTAGAAATTCTAAAAACTAAGCAACCGGTTTCATTCTCACTCTTCAGGCCTCATCAGAAAATTCAATCTTGGAATAAAATAAACTATGAAATGAAAGATGAAAAGAAAAAATCCCAAATGTAAGAAAAAAAAAACTATAACTGGAAAACAAAGTACTAGAGACAAATGATAGCAAGTCCCAACAAACATTCACGCTGTTTACAGAACAAAGGTTTGTGGGACCTGATATAAAGAGCCTCCAGCACTTTCAAATAAAATATAGAGTGTGACCGGAACATAACCGTGAATTAGTCAACACTGAGATCAGCAGCACACTTTCTGTAATTTAACAGGTGCTCACATATGGTGGACCCATAGGTTTTGGGACATGTTCAGTCAAAGCCAAGGTATGATTCCTGATCTTAGTAGGACTGTGTTGTTTAATCCTCATATCTAGGCGCCGAATAGTTCTTCCTATATAGTTGGCTCTGCAACCACAATTATATTTATAAATAACAGAGTTTACATGGTGAGTGGGGAAAGCATCCTTGAACCCAGAACAGAAAATAGGTTGGGTATGAAAAACTACACAAACCTCAGCTGAGAAAAAAACAATCACGAACACTCAATGAAATCTGTCTAGTCAAGCTTTCACAACCAGCTCCAATCCAGGGGAGTCTAAGATAAACAGGGCATTTTTTAACTGTACAAGGTTTGATCTTTCTGAACTCCACAATCTTGTCATGGATAACGAAATGAATACTATTAGTGGGATACTCTAAACCAAATAAGGTTTCCGCAACAAAATCAATTTCATCATCCAGAAAAACTCAGAACATATCATTAATGCCCTACGAATTAGGGTTTTAATAATGTTTATCTTTCGTTTCCTTGGACAAAACAAATCCCAATGCATATATAACCCCCACAAATGTTGGTTTCCAGTATACTGAGGTGAGAAAGGCTGTTGGTGTCCAGTATACTGAGGTGAGAAAGGCTGTTGGTGTCCAGTATACTGAGGTGAGAAAGGCTGTTGGTGTCCAGTATACTGAGGTGAGAAAGGCTGTTGGTGTCCAGTATACTGAGGTGAGAAAGGCTGTTGGTGTCCAGTATACTGAGGTGAGAAAGGCTGTTGGTGTCCAGTATACTGAGGTGAGAAAGGCTGTTGGTGTCCAGTATACTGAGGTGAGAAAGGCTGTTGGTGTCCAGTATACTGAGGTGAGAAAGGCTGTTGGTGTCCAGTATACTGAGGTGAGAAAGGCTGTTGGTGTCCAGTATACTGAGGTGAGAAAGGCTGTTGGTGTCCAGTATACTGAGGTGAGAAAGGCTGTTGGTGTCCAGTATACTGAGGTGAGAAAGGCTGTTGGTGTCCAGTATACTGAGGTGAGAAAGGCTGTTGGTGTCCAGTATACTGAGGTGAGAAAGGCTGTTGGTGTCCAGTATACTGAGGTGAGAAAGGCTGTTGGTTTCCAGTGTACTGAGGTGAGAAAGGCTGTTGGTTTCCAGTATACTGAGGTGAGAAAGGCTGTTGGTTTCCAGTATACTGAGGTGAGAAAGGCTGTTGGTGTCCAGTATACTGAGGTGAGAAAGGCTGTTGGTGTCCAGTGTACCAGGACATCCAAAAAAGGCCAGTTGAGAATTAGATTCTTTCTCAACTGTAAACCTCAGTGCTGGATGAATATCATTAAAGAAAGAGAGAAACTGGTCAGCCTCAACTTTATCATTAAATAGACAAAAAGTATCATCAACATAAAGACAATACAGTTGAGAATGTAGTACACTACCGCGTATTGTCTCCTCATGAAAGCCCACAAAAATATTGACCAGTGCCAGACCCAAAGGAGAGCTCATAGCGACTTCGTCAATCTGTCGGTACATAATATTATCAAAACTAAATTCAACAGATGACGTGGCAAATTTCATCAACTCAGATTCAGGAATACTAGGTAGAGACAAAGAAATGCGATAAAACAAACCACAGCAAGAATCAATTGTCTTCAAAAGAGGGACACAAGTGAATAAAGAACAAACATCAAAAGAACATATGAAAAAGATTTTGGATGCAGTCAACAAAAGGAGAATGAATCCTTTATACAAAATCCACTTAAGTGCTGCAACACTGGTTCCAAAAATAATGACAGCCATTTGGCTATTTTGGGTTGGGCTGATCCAACCATTGACCAATAGGTCTCAATGGTACCCCATCCTTGTGGATTTTTGATAGCTATATGAGCTATATGAACAGGGACAAAATGACCTGGACGGTCGAATTTCATTTGAAATTTTCTGAGAAAGAACCCAACTTTTTACTCATCTCAAGAGCAATTTCTGAAATTTTATTTCACTTGAGGTAGTTGTATCACACGTATCCATAGATTCTAGCTTTGTAAATTTAGATGCATCTTCCAAAATCAACAACATCTAAGCCATATAATCTGTATGGTCCATAAGAACAACACCAGCACCCTTATCCTGTCTGGAGATCACTAAGTCAAAATTGTTCTTCAGCGAATTAATAACTCAATGTTCAGCTTTCCATTTGGTTCAGATGAAGCTACTGAAGAACTAGCAATCATTCATGCAAAATTATTCAATTGGGAATTAAATCTTATAAAGTTAAGTTTCTGCTTTCTTAATAACTAAATCAAAAATTTTAATATTCTAATGTTACATGTAGATAAAAATTTTAAATTTAAATTTGAAATTAAAATAAAAAATATCAAAAATAATAAAATGCAGGGAGAAGAATTGGAGTAAATAGACTAAACTATTGCCTTGGTTCACACTCCACCCACATCTATTGAACAGGTGAAGAGGCTCATTCCTTGTTCCCTGTTTAGGATGTGGTTTCCGGCTTTCTCTTTTCCAATCTTTTCACTCTTACGTAGCCCCCTGAACATCAGTGGCATTACCGCCTTGCTCAGGGTGATATGATTAAAAAAAAAAATATCAAACATCCAATTTTACAGCATTTGGTATTCCTAAGTGATCACCCATTTAGATACTGACCTGGCTTGACATTGCTTAACTTTGGTGATTGAACAGGAAAGATTCCAAGAAGTATTTTTGGGGAATATTTCAAAACATCTAATTGCAAAAATGATTTGATATAAATATTAGTTTGAATTAATGACTGGCTGCTTGGTATCAGAGTATGCCTGTTTATTAGGGTGGCTAACCGATCCCTGGTGCAGATGCCTGCTCAAACACATTTATGTTAGTTTAACACACAGAGTCTGCCTTTGTTTATACTGCAGCTAAGCTGTGTAGACCTTAGTTAAATTTTCTAGGAAGGAGTGCATTATCTGGTGTGATAAACAGCCCGAACAAGGCCAGTAGACTCAAACTCTTAGTCAAGATGATTTATAACTTCATGATAATACAATCATCAATGACTGCCAAATAAATCCATTTGCTCAGTTTCACTCCCAAGACTTTGATCAATCCAGGATGTGGTTTTCAAGGACTTTCCAAATGTGTCACATGCTGAGATCACCTCAAGATAACATCAAGAAGTCACCTTTCTGACAAATTGATGATAGTGTGATTCAAACCTGAATCTAATGGTCGGAAAAAGAAGTTTTTAACCACTAAGCCAGAGATAAGTAAAATAATAGCAAAGGAATTCTCTATTATATGTTGTGTCCCCTCTGGATGTAAGCAATCATGGTTCTTCACAATTTCCTATAATGTTTAGTACTTAATAAAGTTTGTTTTTTATGATCTTTCTGATTCCACGTTCCACCATCCATACAATTCTACAAGTTCATTAGATGTATTACTTGACGTTTCCCCACTGTATCTCTTGCCTTTCATATGTTGTGAGTGTTAAATTCACTAAGCCCTCTTTCCTCATAATGCATTCCAGATATTTCAACTGTCTCTTTCTGATTCAAAGTATTTTTTTTGTTTCCATTTCTTGTTGGTCACATGTTCTCTCCATGCATCCTTTGTAGAACGTTTTTGCTGCCTGGAGTTTGCTCTCCTTTTTTGAGGAAATTGTCCAGCATTCACAGTCATATTGAAGGATTGATATTACATAGCAGTTCAGAAAAACCAATACTTTTCAAATCGTGCAAATCGTAACCTGCCACTCCACTATGACCGATAAATTGAACAGTCACACATTCTTCTTCTTCTTCTATGTGCCTTGTCCCTTCAGGACGTAGGCGATCATGGATCTCCACGTCTCCCTATCCCTTGTGGCTCTTAGTATGTTTGCTCCTGTTGCTCCTGGCAACCCCCGTTCCGTCATCCACCTGATCAGGCCCTGCAAATATGTTATCCGCTGCCTTCCTCTGTCTCTCCTTCCTTCTATCTGACCAGTCAGTATCAGGTTCTCCAGGCTTTCCTTCCTCATTGCATGTCCCAGGAACTTCAGTTGTCTCTTCCTGATGCTCAGCATCAATTTCCTTTTTGTTGCCATTCTTTCTAACACTTCGTCGTTGCTTGTATGCTCAGTCCACGATATCCGTAGCATCCTTCTGTAGAACCACATTTCGGCCGCTTCCAGTTTTGTCCTCATTTTCGATGATATTGTCCAGCATTCACAGCCGTACTGAAGAACTGACATCACGTAGCAGTCTAGCACTCTTTTCTTCGTTTCTATTGAGATCTTCCTGTGTGTTAGTATTTTGCTCATCTTCTGGAACGCGTCCTTTGCCATGCCAATTCGCCTTCGGATCTCCGTGTCGCACTTTCCATCTCCTGTTAGAACACTTCCTAGGTACTTAAATTCTTGGACTTGTTTGATTCTGTTATCCCCCACCTGTATTTGGCATTTTGGGTTGTATCTTTTGCTGATGACCATGCACTCAGTTTTCTTAAAGTTTATTTGTAGTCCCATCTTGTCACTCTCCACTGCTACTTTCTGTATGAGATCTTGCAGTTTCCTTTCCGTGTCCGCAATCAGTACTGTACTGTATCGTCCGCGTATCTTATTTTTGAAAACTTAATTTTTTGATGTGTAAGTTTTTCCAATGATTAGAATAGATAAAAAAATCTAACAAATATTTTTATACCATCAATCTATTATTTTTCTTTTCTAAAAGCACTGAGCAAGTGAATTGCTAGCTTTAAGTACTATGGCAGCAGATTGTTTCCTATTTCATGAATAATGTTTTGTTTTATTCTTTATTATGGTTACCAATGTTTCATACAATATATAGGCTTACGGCTACATGTTGAAAGACCGGTTCTTGTATAATCACGAAAGATAAGTACCTAGACGAGTGATCACTTGAGAATACCAGGTGGTGTAAGCTTGGATGTGCAGGTGGTATAATGGACAATGGCTTGGAATTGTTAATCAAGAAGCTGAGTTTCAATTCCAGTTGGATTTGTTATATTCATTTATACATAAATACTTTTGGGAAAGAGTATGAATCCATTTTTTTTTCTCTTCAATTATGACTTATATTATTAAAACCATTATTATCTCCAAATGAATAAAAAAAAAAAAACTGCATACAAATATTTAGATTTCGGCATTTAAATAACCCACAGAGGTTGATATACTGCTAAACCAAACAACCAAATACAATATATATAAATAATGATGTGGGTAATGCAATGGAGGGTGGCTTGAAATGAAAAATTAAAAAGCCGAGTTTAAATTCCAGCAAGTTTGTTACATTCACATAAATATAAGCACCCTTGATAAAATGTATGAACCCATTCCTTCTCCCCCAGCTATGGGTAAAATAGCAAAAAACTGCTCTCGCTGTGATTGGCAATCAGTGTGGTTGAAGGACAACTCAAATTTAAAAGATACCTTAAGGAAGATCTCTTTAGGTTTCAACCAAAATGCTTCATTAAAAGCAACTCATTGAACATTGTTATCTTTGGCTTCTGGGTCCCTAAAATGAAATAGCTGGAGTTAGTGATTTAGTCTACCATTTGTCTTTGTTTTGAATACAGCTGATGCTCCTGCTATGTATTGTATATATAGAGTTGTGTAAGGATTCAATGTAATGGATTATTCAACAACTGCATGTTTTTTCACTGCATAAATAATTTAGTTTTCATTATTGGATATTTTTTTGTATGCTTCCATGTGATAAAATTTATAATATAAAAGGAGATGATTGTCTGTCAGTCAGAAACTATCAGCATGTGACTTTTATGTATATATCTAATGCATATGCAAACTGTGTTGTGCGTGTGTTTAGAACTAACATGTACCTGGCCCACTTAATATATACACACACAATTTGACAGAATTTGAATTAAAACATTGTAATAATACATTGTCTTCACACTTGGTCTGAACAACTCATACCCTGAACTGAGCAATAAAATCAAAGAAAATAAAATTGAAAAAATAGTTAAATTTTTAAACTCCAAAAAATCAGATAATTATGAGATTATAATTTGGAAAATATTTGGTAATAAATAAACATATCTTTAAAATTTTATTTTTTGTTTTTATTGTAGAAATATTTTTAGGTTGGTCATTGAATTAAAATAAGCATGTGCACAGGCAAATCTACATACATGCATGCACAAAATTTGGATGAAATTGAAATGGACATACATCATGACAGAAAATTTCTGGCAACAACCCTAAAAGAATATAAGCCAAAATGTGCAGAGATTTGAAGTCATTTTCATGATTACTTCTGTATTTAAAACTGAATACATTTTATCATTAATGTTACATTTTAAATGGACAATTTAAAATTAAAATTTGATCATATTGCTGTCAGTGAAACTAATACAGATAAAATTTGGTATATAATTTGCATAAGATAAACAGACAGGAAAAATAATTACCATGTTATTTCATAATATAATTTTATAAATAACTTATATAATTTTGATTAATAACATAAATTTAATAAAAAATGATGTCATCTTATAATGGCATCATCCATATGTACACATTACTTGTGATATAATGTCATAAGTAAAGCATACATATAGATGATGTTATGAAAATTTATGCTATCTTAATATCTTTAAGTTTTATTATGTCACAAGTAAAGCGTACATAATTTCAGCAGAGTACACTGTGCTTACTTTCATACAAATGCTCTTGGGGAAAAATATGAAACCATCTCTTTTCCCCTCCAGCTAGGGGTTAAATAATAGGGCTGACTTTCTTGCAATATTTTTATTCATATGATATTTACATTTCACTTAAGCCTAAGTGAAATAATTCTTGTGTAATAAAATAATGTGAAAAAAGTTTAGTTCCTATCTTAACTTGAAATTTCTGGTATGTTATGATGAAAGAGGTTTTCGAGAATTTAACATTTACAGGATATATTGAAAGGAGAGGCAAAGAGAAAACAGTAAGTTACCTATTAAGTTTACGAGAATGGGTGGCTATTATAACCCTAAAAGTTTACTGCATGAGTAATTGCCAAAACAAAGGATGGGAATAATAGTATATCAACAAGTACAAGACTCACATGCTGTGTTAGTGAACTGCTAGTGAATATAATCACTCTACCTCTACTATAATAGTGTCCATGTATTTAAGAGAATAGGAACATAACATTACTGTATATAAACAGATATACAACTGTAGTGGAGTAGGGCCAAAGAGGCATGGTAAAGAGACAAATGTTGCTTAGAACAAGACACAAGAAAGCTATGACACATAAAAAGAACTGATATTGTTAAAGTTTTCAGGACTTATTTATATGATAAATAGATGACATCTGCCAGCAAAGCTTCTGATCCAGAGATTAGAGGTTGTGAGGAGTGTGAAACTGTTGTTCCTATGTTCACCATAATCTGGGGTGGTAGCACCTGTTGGGGTTCCAACAATAGCCAAATAGTGAACCCCCAAACAAAAGCAGAATACTATAAAGTATAAAGTATAAAAATACATTGTCAAGAACCCTGAGGTGAATAGCTGGGGTATTCGACCAGATGTGACAGCAGTATTCAATACATGGGCAGATGGTAGATTTAGATATGCGCAGGATAGATTCAGATGGGAAAAACTTCCTGGTCCTACACAGTAAACTGACTTTTCTAGCAGCAGATTTAGCTATAGATTTGATGTAATCATTCCACTTGAGGTCTGCTGAGAGAGCTAGGCCAAGGAGGCGCAGTGTTTTACTTTCAAGAAGACTAGCCTGATCCATGCTAATGGGAGGGGGTATGAGCAATTGTCTGTGGTGGTTAACAGATAGCAGCTTCGTTTTGGAAGCATTAAAATTCACGAGCCATTTCTTATCTCAGTCCACCACAGATTGGAGGTTCTTTTCAAGCTCAGCAGCAAGGTTTGCTTTGTCAACATCAGCGGATTTCTGATTGAGGCAAGAGTAAATGATGGCGTCGTCTGTGTAGATGCCAACTTGGGATCTGATTACATTGATAAAGATCAGAAAAAGTGTAGGACCTAGAATAGAGCCTTGAAGGACACCTTTTTTCATATGATAGTATCAAGAGACATGTCTGTTCAATACTACCTTCATTATGCGATTTGAAAGAATTGTCCAATATTTGCTACCAGAAAGGACAGATATCACATAGCAGTGTAGACTTCTTTTTGTTTCTAATAAGGTTTTCCTGTCTCTCAGTAGTCTTAGCTCTTGAAATGAATCATTGGAATGCATCTTTGGTGCCCAGTGTCACACTTTCCATCCTCTGTCAGAATGCTTTCCAGGTTTTTTCCAGTGAGGGAACATAATTTGATGTCACTTATTAAATGCCATGTTGAAAAATATTCTTTTAAAAAAACATTTTAGTTCTTTTCAGGGTTGGAAAAAACATTTTCTAATTCAAGTAAACTGACAGAAAATAAATTTGCAACATGGTGAATACATTTTAATTAACTCATGATTAGATAAGCATGTACTAAAAGTGGATTGCAATAAATGCTCACATATACAGATCAACATATGCAAAGGTTCCAAAATAAAGGATGTATCAACACAGCTCAAACATCATTAATACACCGCATACATTCGTTGGAGATTAACCCAGGCCTATAGTTCAATTTGCACTATTCTTTTTTCTTTTGAACAGGAATATAGCTTACCTCTTGTTTCCTGGATTGGATTTATGGTCCTTCTAATGTGCCTGCCTAAACTGAGAAATTTACATTATTATGAGTGTGCCCGTATGGTCAAAAATGACTGCAAAATAATGATATTGATATGCTATCTAAAATGACAGCAACATATATATTGATGTATCTCACATTAAGACATAAAAAAAAATAATCCAAACCGCTAAGTATGACAGGAGGGAAATAAATATATTTTTTTTTTTTTTTTAATCATTTCACCCCGAGCAAGGCAGAAACGCCACTGATGTGCAGGGGGTTACATAAATGTAGAAAGATTAATTAGAAAAGAGTGAGGAGTACAAGCTAGTTAGAAAGGAACAATAGAAAGCAGGTGCAATGACAGATACATGGGCAGAGAGAACGTGAAGATTATACAGGGGAGGGGAGAGAGCTAGAGTCCAGTGGTTAGTAGGTGAGTATTAACTTTGCTTTTAAATTTCTGGAGGTTGTAGCCGTCAGGAAAGCAAGAATACGGGAGTGAGTTCCACAGGCGGGAAGTGCGAGAGAGGAAGCTGCATATATATATATATATATATATATATATATAGAGAGAGAGAGAGAGAGAGAGAGAGACAAATAAATGCATAAATACATAATGTTCTTTATTATAATAGAAAGGATTGGGTTTCTGGTTCCTTCTAAAGCAATATGGCAGCAATACTCCATTCTTGGTACGGTTGATTCTTGTAAAAATAAAGTATGTCAGTAGGTCTTTGCTACACAGCCATCCAGAACTTTGTCTACCAATATCCAAATGTTTTCTTGACCATTCTTACAAACATCTAAGCACCACAGATATGCTACATCCATCATGCTTACTGATTCTCCAAAATGTGCATCTAGCTTTTTAAAGGCCCACAATCCAACTTTTCTCAAATGGTTCTAATTGAAAAACTGCAGTATATGTGTGTGTGTGCATCTCTATATCATGACATTTTCTTGTGCTGGACATTTCATTATAACTTATTGTAATCTTCATCACCATCTAAAGGTCAGAAACAGATTGTGCAATATTATAAGTGTTACTACATTACAGGATGGAGAGCAGAAGACTTTAAATTTTTATCAGAATATTTTCTATTTACTTTGGATGTGCATGTGGCATAATGGATAATGATTCAAAAAGAGAGAGGTTCAAATTTTAGTTGAGTTTTTCTACATTCACTTTTGTGCAAATATTTTGAGGAAAGGTATGAATTCATCTCTTCTCCCTCCAGATATGGGTTAAATAGTACAGAAGACTGACCTACTGAGCAACCAGTCTATAAAAAGGACAATTCTGAATTCAAAACTATATGTTACCCTGGGAAAACATATACTATGCAGTTAGTGAAAAGATCCTGGAATTCACAGTGACTCAAAGGTCCGACCAGTAGTTGATCAGAAGGATGAATGGACCAACTATCCCCTCATATGCTATAACTGGGTCAAAAGTGTCATCAGCCTTCAGGTTGTTGTCATTTTATTTTCCATCAGTTTAATGTGAAATCAATATTTTTAACACTGAATTTTGGTAATTAACAATAACGTGAACATTATCATTAACCAAAAATGAACTTTTATTTGCAACAGTTTATACTTTCTTTTAATCAAGAATGAGAAGGATCTTGCATCTTAAATAGACATCTTAAAAATATGCCCTTGCTTTCATTTACATTGAATATTTAAAAATTTACAAATATTTTCTAGGAATAACTTTCTTTAAAATATTAGGCATGTGCAAAATTTGCCAGTATAAAAACAGTTTTCAAGGACACTGATACTTTGAAAAAGAGAGCTGAAATTTCTGGGACATATCATGAGGAAAGAGGGCTTAGAAAATCTGATACTCACAGGATGATAGGTGAAGGTAGCTTATCCAAACAAAGAAGGTAGCTGAGATACAACAAAAACTGCTTCAAGTAATGTTAAAATTGAAACCTACATGATGATCTTATGCAAATGAATAGAAGAATGGGGAGTGTGAGGGATGGTAGAAAGGATAGGAAGTTGTAGAGAGTCATGACTGCTCATTTCCTGAAAGAGCATGGTATAACTTTTCCCCCTCCCCCAACAAAAGAAAACTACTGGAAATTTTTACACATCTATTTGTATTGACATTTTGAAGATTATTTTGGTTAGTATTTATACCAATCAAACAATTGTCCTCATTGTTATTAGAATATTCACAATGTTTTGGACATTGTATGCTCTGACCTTCTTCAGATGAACATATAATGGCCGAAAAATTGTTAATATGGGAATAAAGAGCAACAGGCTGAATAGTGTAAATAGTTACAATACCTCTTCTCAGAAATATAGACAGATATTTAGGTTACCTTTAAAGATGAATCCACAATCTATTTATAAAATTCTGTCACTTCTGTTCATCCATCCAACAGCCATTTGCCATACGTGATACACGCTTTGGGCGATCATGTTTCAAAAGAGACGTGACTGGCTGGGCAGAAGATTATCCTGCAGTAGGTTGCCATTGCTTTCTGCAGTAGACTGGTTGCCAGCCAAGGCTATAGAACCCAATCTGTCCTATTACTTAACCCATAACTGGAGAGATAAAATGAATTAATACCTTTCCCAAGGGTATTTGTGCATAAGTGAATGCAAGGAATTCAACTGGAATTCAAACTTGGCACCTTGATCTCTCATCCCGAGTTGATATCCACTGCACCACAATGCACATCCATCCGTCCAACACACCCTATAAAATAGCCACTGACCAATCAAAACCAAATTTTGGGGAGAAGTGCTAACAGGTAATGGGATACAAAGTGAAGTTGGTTTTATTAGGGTATGTCACTTAATTTTCATAAATTTTTTGAAAAATTTAAGATTTTATTATTTAACATACAAAATACTTCAACTATTTTAAACACAATTTAATGATTAAAATAAATACTTATTTACTAAAAATGCAATATTGTTTTTTTGCATATTTTTTAAGTTTTTATATTTCATTAATTGGTTTGTGAAACTGACCGAAATGTAGAGTTTGTAAATCTCAACCGAAAAGGTTAGCAATAACAATTTAAATATGGTGAGGATTTCAGCATGCTGATGCATGTTGAAAAAACATTCTAGTAAATTCAAATCTAAATAATATTGAAAAAAAAAAACAAAAAAAATGAAAGATTAAATGATAATTTCTTTTTCAATTTTAATAATAACTAAATACGTAGAGATGTAAGTAGTAACTTAGCAATACTAAAAAAAAAAAAAAAAAAAAAAAAAAAAAAAAAAAAAAAAAATACTAGATTTCCTTAGACATGGGCACTGGGCAGCAGGACAAGAACAATCTTCTCTTCATAGATTAAATAAAAGGTTCAGAATTTTGTGATGGTTATTGGGATTGATAAGCACTTAATGAAAGCCGAGGGCACAACAATCAAAATGGTTTTGCAATAATGAAACCTAAGATTAGAACAATGGAATGCATGCAAATAATAAGTACAAAATTTTTTACATCACAGATGATTAACTTCTGAATAAGTAGGAAGAGACCTCATACCACTCTCATTTTTCTAAAGATTAGCAAAATAAAAAATATTTCATTACTATGATAATGTTTTTGTCAATGAAAAAAGATTCTTTATTTACATAAGAAAAGTTCCTGTAGTCCATATGACCTATGTAGATGTCAGTTAACTAAACATACTGATATTTTCAGCTGATTAACAGCTATCCGTAAGCTGAAAGTCAGACACTCATCAACCCATATTATTAATGATAATTATGTTTCGTAGCTTATACACTCTAGTAGATAAAGATTTCCATGCCAAAAACAATAATGACAACTTGGCTTTGGTAAAAGTGATCAGCAAGTCTTTGTAATTGAAAAAAGAGTGGAGAATGCTGCAAACAAACCATAACAATATATACAGTTAACGAGCAGAGAATACGTTTGGGTATCCCAAAATATCATCTCAAAAGCAGCATTACATGTTTAGTTCTACTAACAGTAATAAATTCCACTCAATTTCACACGATTTTTCATCTATTGTACCTGAGAGCTGCAGTTACTACTATAAGAATTGATGTGGCTGCTGTTTGTGATATTGGTAAAACTTCATTCCACTTGAGCTGGAAGAGTTTTTGTTTTTTAAAAAAGAACATTCTTGATGTCAAAAGTCGTCTGCTGGGAGGTTTCTGATTTTGTTTTTGAAAAATCAGAAAGGTTATCATAATTTTTGTTTGCTAGTGGTTCTGTTTCTTAAAATTAAAAATCTAATTAAAAAATTATATTTAAAAATTAAAATTCTTAAACTTAGATTAACTAAAAATGCACATTCAATTAACAAACACAAACTATATTCCATCCACATTAAAACATACATTATACATACCTATATATGTTATATAGGAGGGCTTGGAGAACTGAATACTCACAGGTGGTATAAAAAGAAAGAGTGACAGGAAAAAGCAGCAGGGGACATATTTGATAGGATTGAGTAAATGGAAAGTGGAGCGGGGTTTGGGAGAGATGCCAAGAAGAAATATATTGGAAGTGACAAGAGACAGAGCCAAGTGGAAGTACATGATCGCCGACATCCTGAACAGACATGGCACATACAAAAGAATGCACACACCCACACACTAAACTTCCAGCAATATTAAACACGTGGCAAAACAACTTATATGTTCACATTATGCCATATCTGTCAATGTGTGCACATGTATGGCGAGGGAAGAGGGTGCTCCTAGCTCACCAAAATTGTACTAAATGTCAGATTTTGAGGAGAGGAAGGACTTCTTCATTGGATCAAGAACTTTTCAGCCATTTGATATGTGTCTATATGTATATACAAAAACATCAAATTCTTGAGGCTCTCTATATTAAAAGCAACCAACACACATTGAATAAGATTTATCACAAATATTGTAGCAATGTTTTAAAATGCATTTGAGTTGACTAACATTTAATAACATGTTGCAATTTACCATTTCTGATAATCTTGGAATAGGAGCAGTTGTTTACTAAACATCATAACCAAACAAATAATTTAAAAATAATTATGATAGATCATGTTTATATATATATAAAAAAAAAATCACCATAACAACAATTACATTAAGTTTGTCTTCACAATTCACCCCTGAGAATGAAGAGACTGAAAGTACTTGGGTTAACAAAAACTACATCACCTTCCTTGATGAATTTCAACATTAAGAATTAGAGAACTAAAATGGATTATTGTAAAAATGAACAGATATGTCTAATGAAAAATGGTTGGATGAGGATATGCTGCCTAAATATATATAGATACACACACACACACAGATATACACAAATACAGATGTAAATAAATATATATATTCATCATCCACATACAAGCCTGTTTCACTGTATCTCAGCACATCAGTGTGGCTAGACATCCAATTGGTTCTGGCCAGGATCGAAACTCGACAGATTTGGTATAAATCGAAGTCACTAACCCCTAAACCATAAGCTCATGGAATCAGAGAAGGGAAATGTTAGCATGTTATATATAACATGCTAGTCACCAAAAGAACTCAAATCATTGCTGAAGAGTTATGCATAAATCGCAGGAGTGGTAACTGTTTTTATTTAAATTGTCCTCTCTAGAGAGCTACACACGTACATAAAATTGAAATAGGCACCTGATGATTGCATAATGCATGAAACCCCGAGTTGTGCCATAGACATAGGTTAATATATATATATAGATAAGAGCTCTGTTCATACATTGAGCCCCATCATATTTATATTTATTATTTTTGTCATATATATATATATATATATATATATATATATATATATTCAGACACACACACATACAGACATGTACTCACACACACACACATATATACACACACAGACATGTACAAAACACAAATATATAAGCACATGTACAGAACACACAAATATATACATACATGTATAAACACACACATACTAAAACAGAAACACTTAATATATATATATATATATATATATACACACACATACTAAAACAGAAACACTTAATATATATATATATATATATATATATACACACACACACACACATATAACTGCACACATACGTATACTAACAGACGCAAACACCTAATACAAATACACATACTAACACACACAAACATTTAATATATATATATATATATATATATATATGATTTCCGAATATAGATCAGAATCTGTCAAGATGATAAAATAAAGTTTCACTATTATTAAAGCTTCTTCAGAGACCGAGAGAAAAATAAGAAAAAAGAAAAAAACAACAAAAAGACAGTATTCTGGTATGTTGTGATTTGAGGTTGATTCTTATTGGTCAAATATGTGTCACACGTATTTTAACAATAGATAGTTTTTAAATGTCTGTGTATAAAATATTTTTGATGGTAAAGTGTAAAATAATGTACATATATGTTTGTGTAAAAATGTCTGTCTGTTTAGGCATATGTTGGATAGTAATGAGAGTGTGTGAGCAGAAAAGAATGTAGATGTCATTTCTGTATAGGACAAAGAAATGTAGTGAAATGTTGCAATGATTTTACATATGGTTGGATATTTTATATTTATGTCTATGTGTTTGTATGAGGGATGCCTGCTGTTTTCACTTCTGTGTAAGCCAGTAAAACACACACACACACACACACATACATGTTTCATATATTTATACATACACATATATATGCACATATAAATATATACAAACACAAACATATACATGTCTCACATATTTATACATACACACACATATATATGCGCACATATAAATATAAACAAACACACACACGTCTCACATATTTATGCATACACACACACACACATATATATGCACATATAAATATATACAAACACACACACACATATATATATATATATGAACATATAAATATATACAAACACCCACATATATATGCACATATAAATATATACAAACACACACACGTTTCACATATTTATACATACACATACATATATATGCACATATAAATATATACAAACACGCATACAAACATGCATGTGTGTGTGCATTTGCATTCATTAGATGCAAGTACATGCTTCTTAAAATAAATCCATAAATGAAGGTGAATGTTTAAAATATCTTTTAAAAATAAAATTCTTTTTCATTTTTGCCCATTAGTTTCCTCATTTTTAAAATTATCTTGCAAAACATTTAAATTTCCATGAAAAAAATTAAAAAACAAATTTCACTGAAAAAAACAAAACAAAACAAAGCAAAACGAAATTAAAAAAAAGCCTACAGCTAAAAAGTAAACAAATATTGTTTTGCGTTAATCTAATTTTTGAATTCTCATTACAAACCCTACCATGACTAGTTCCAGCCAACTGCTCTGAATCCAGAACCAGAAAGTATAAAAGCACAATACCTGCAGCATGTAAATATATTTAAATGATGAGGGAAGTGGATATCAAAAGCAAAACATAAACAAGACTTTAAAGAAAAATCATACAAGAAACCAATTCTTTCATAGCAAAAAACATCTCTCAATAAGATGAAGTCTTAAAACATTCATATGTTCTTGATTTAGATCTATATATCTCTGTGTACGTAAGTATAGACATGTAGAAAGTGATAATTAAATGTGAAATGGAGAAAGGAAGATTTCCACCATCGGAATATAAATCCACTTAAAGTAATAACAAATCAGTAAATTATAAATCATTATCTTAAAGACTGACACTTTGTTACATATCTCAATATAATATTCCTTAACTGAAGACCAATTTTTTTGTTTTTGTTTTAAATCTGATCTTAGCATAAGAAAATCTGTATAATAGATTTGTAGACAATGTTAAATTTCAATTTCTTTCCAGGATAATCAGGAAAATAAAACAGCATGAAAATTAAAATAAAGTTTTATATGTAGTAAATATGAACAAATACTCTCATTACACCCTCTCTCTCTCTCTCTCTCTCTATATATATATATATATAGGGTGATTGAAAAATAACTCCATTTCAAATACTTACAATTTATTTATTAATCATAATTTTACAAGAAATGGAAATGAGAGGAAAGAGTTTAGCATGACGTTTCATTTAAAATTTGATGTTGGCACCAGATTTTGCTACCATCGTCTTGAGCCTCCCAGGAATCACATCAACTGATTTCACCAGGAATTCTTGCGGTATGGAAGACACAACTTATTGTATTCACCCTTCAAGTTCATCCTAAATCTTGATTTGGTACAGTAGACTTGCTCCTTTAACCAACCCAAAAGTACACCTGGCTAGCCATTTGAGTATAAAATAGGGAGTTACTTTACAATCACTATATATATATATATATATATATATATTTGAATAAAGACAAAAGGAAAACTTATCTTAGCTGACATTTCATTTATTAAAGGGCTTTATCAAGGTAAATGTAAGGATTTTATTTTGTGACAAGTATTTATTTATACGAACGAAAATGTTATTTTTTCATTTTTAGGCATATTAGTGTTCATGAATTTAAATAACTGAAAGACTAATTTGCATATATATATATATATATATATATATATCACCTACTCATTTTCATTTAGACATTGAATTGTATCACATGTCCATAAACTTGCCTGACTTTTCCATTAACTTGATGAATATTCATGAGCACCCCTATACCTATTTTTTTGTTAAACCAATAACATTTTTGCTCTTGTATATAAATACACATCACAAAATAGTATCCTTACATTTGCCTAGATAAAGTCCATCAGAGGATGAAGCACATCAGCTAAGTTTTCCTTTTCTTTATTCATATTGTTCTTCTACAGATAAACAATCTGATATATATATATATATATATATATATATATATATATATATATATGCAACACATTGCCTGTATACAGGCTTATGAATTCAACAAAGGAATGTGGGGTGGATGAAAGTTATAGTCTACATACACACATTTATATATATATAAATAATATAGAAACAATGTAAGGTTTTTATAAATTAAGCATGTGCCTGTAGAGAATCTTTGTAATCTTGTATACAATGCTTGTTTGTAGCTTCAACTTTTATAAATCTATGTTGTCAATTGCCTCTTTAGAAAATAACCAACTACACGTATTTATTATCATGTATCAAAACACTCACTCATCTGCCTACATTAATAATACAAAGCTATTTTTGAATAGAATTTCAATTCAATCTATAGAAAAGCATTTCGCTTGGTTTGAAAAGGAAACATCTCACTGTGGATCTTGTTAAAACAGATCGAATTCAAAGTTAGAACACAATAAAACGTATTTACAAAAGACATGGGAAGAGTAGATACAGGTTAGCAGAAGATGATAATAATAATAATAATAATAATAATAATAATAACAATGAAACTTACTGTCAGATAGATACCTTTTTTGTACTATTCTCAAGCCAATCTAGTTTTGCACCAGTAAAAGTCCATAGCAGGTTAGTAGATAGGGACTTCTTATTCAGTCGAAACAAGCGTTTCATTGCTCGTTAGAAACTGCAATACTAAAATACAGCAGATAGTGCCCGAATAACGACAGCAATGCTGACGATACGAAAGTTGGCTTTGCATGGCACGGCATTAAACAGTAAAAGAAGATAAGAGGCAAGTAACACTGATCGAGAAGCTAGTGGGGGGGGGGCAGGTAGTGGTGGTTTCAGCTACTGTGGCAGCAGTAGCAGTAGTAGTGGTGGTAACAAGAGGCAGCAGCAAGCAAGATGTTGCTGCTGAGGTATCTTTAGTCCCAGTAAAGTGATAGATATTGATTTTCAAAAGCACCAGGCCCAGATACAAGCCCATGATACAACAGGCAAGTTGTTGTGCTGGTTTATCGTCCTCCACCCCTTCCTTATCACAGGAAGAAAAACGTGAAAACAGAGAAGAGAAATATTGGGTAAAAGAAACAAGAAATATCAAAATCTATATTTAATTTTATTTTTTTTTCAAACCAATTTTGTTTTTTAATCAATTGGATTAATACGAATCATTTTTTTCCATCTTTATCATCAAGGGTAGTTACCTCTTTAAAAATATGTAAACAATATACTTAAAAAAAAGTTGGTAAAACAAACCACTTCTGTTGAGAAAACTGTAATATCAATAATGTAAATATTTATTAGTGAAGTAACAAGTCTTACAAACTTTCACAGAAATAGATGTAAACATCTTTATAAGAAGACTGAAAAAGGTCATACACACACACACCCATATATATATATATATATATATATATATATATATATATATATATAAGGAACAAATAAGAAAACATTTAAAAATTCAATATTTTGCTTTTATTTTAACTGCATTAGAATTTTGGGGGAAATAATACAA